>RJWJ010007517.1:0-57221 GCA_004363605.1 Indri indri | reverse complement strand
GCCTCCCTTTCTCATAATGGCCATACTGCATTCATCAGCTGCTCATGTGGCATTAGCCGGAGGAGGAGAGAGGGCGCCTAGCAACCCGGAGGAGGCAGAGAAAGAGGTGGGAAGGAAGTGATTTTCATGTAATTATTCACTTCCACAAAGGCCGTTGTCAGGTACACACTGGAAACACAGCTGTTTTATTATTCTCCTAACCTACTTTTAATCTTTTGAGAATCCTTACCAATATAAAAGGCAAAAAGAAAGAGCTTAACTCAGCCATTTTCTGCCAGGCCATATAAGTTGTTTTTGCCTCGAACGAAGGCCCCACTCATAAAAGTTGTGGGGTGTGTACGTGTGCGTGTGCATGTGTATGTGTATGTCTGTCTGAAAAGAAAATGTTAAAGAAAAGGCTGTGGGTTGTGAGCTGCAGGAGGGCCACCAAGCCCTGTCCTGTCTCCTTGGATCTGAAAGCCCAACGCCGCGTGTGCTGTTGGGTCTGGTGGATTTCACGCATCTTCGTGGCCGGGCACTGGGACAGAAGCTTCGAGCCTGGGAGCGATGAGATGGTGGCTCTTTCGGCCCATCTGTGTTGGCCCCACACTGGCGGCCCTGCAGGGCAGGTGTGTCTGCCTTGGTGATGGCAGCTACAGCGTTTGGTGCCTGTCTGAAGTCCAATTGGGTCCCCTGGTGGGGAGGGAGGCTGGGACGTTGGAAAGGACATGTGAGCTGGTTTTCGTGATGTAGTCGAGAAGCGTTAGCCACCCAAAGCAATCGGATTAAGGGTACCGCGTAAAGTACTACACACTTCACATCCGTTATGTCTTTCTTTCATGGGCAAGGAAGTTGAGGCTCAGACAAGTAAAGTCACTTGTTACTGCCTGAGTTGCACAGCAGTAACTGGAAGAGCAGGGTTCCAAGCTGGGTCTACTGACCCCAAAACCTTTGCTGTTTTCATTAAGCCCCTGCAAGGCTCAGAACGAGGCCCCTGGCAAAAGCTACCTTGTTTTACTTAGTCCCCCTTTGCAGGGGGCTGCAGTGCCTTCTCCCGAGGGCAGGCCAGTGTGCAGGGAGCAGTTAGCAGGTTCACATTTTCCTAAGCCCAAAGTGACTCCTCACGCTGGCCCATGTGTCTCTCTCTAAAGCTAAACGGACAGGCGACTGCCCCTCTCTGGGTGTTAGTTCTTTTATCTATTGAAAGGGGATAAAAATAGCACCGCTCTGAACATGAGGATGAAGTGAGTGTGATACCAGTAAAGGGGTTCGCGCAGCCCCGGGATGTCACAGGCACAAATAAAGGTCTGTGGGTGTCATCGCGGTTTTCAGCATCACCGTCATCCTGCACCTCCTCTCACTGGTGCTTTCAGGGCAGGATGGGTAATGCCACATATATCAAAGACCTCAAGGCATCAGCATGGCAAATACGAGCCAACCCTGGGATGCAGAGACAGACAGACGTAGTGGGTCTGCCTGGTATTGCCGGCCTTGGTGACAAGCAGAGGCACACCCTTCTGCTCTAACCGGTAGCTCTGTTTGCTGAAAGTGCATTTCCAGGGTAGCTTCTGGTAACCTGTGCTGCTGTAGAGAATGACACCTTGTGCTCCAGTTCCCTTTCAGACCCCAGGGCAGTGGCTGTCCCCCTCCTCAGGCAGGACTCTGGCCCCTGCTGCCTCACTGACCTCCTCTCCCTGCTCCTCCCCACAACTCACTCCTCTCTGCCAGATGTCACATGAGAGCTCATCCACCTTTGCTTGTTGTCTGTCTCTCGGCTAGAGCGTAAGCTCCCTGGAGGTGGGAACTCTGTACTGTTTGGTGACGGCGGCAGCCTCAGCTCCTGGAACTCGGAGGCATTCAATGCATGTTCGTGGTGGAGAAAAGAGGAACGAGTCGTTTTTGTTTCCTCCAGATTTTTGAATAGTGGCGTATCATGGGGAGTGAATGCTGACCAAGCACCTGCTGTGCGCTGGCACTCCTGGGCGGGTCCCTGAGTTCTCTCCAGAGTTTCTCACTGCTGCCCAGGCGCTGGGAAGGTGCCGAAGGTTTGTTTCAGACATACTGTCTTCTTCCATCCTCCGTGTGTGAGAGAAAGAGATGCTGCCCACATATGCACGATCACCCTCTCCCTTACCTCCCCAATCGAATAAGTCACCTCTCTCCAAGGGGTGGGAAAGAGATGTGAAGCTTCCTCCCCAAACATCTAAGAAATTCTGCTGTGTGGTCAAGATGGGCACGTGGGGAGAGGGTGAGCATGCTGCCACCCACCTGCCCACCTGTTGCTAACCTAGGGACAATGGTGCTCACCTCAGGGCACCGCGTGGGACACACAGGCCATAAGACATACAGTCTTGTGAGCTGTAAAGTGCCATCATGGGGACTGGGGCAGTGCATATGGAACATCCTTCACGACAAACGTAGCTTCTGAGTGTGGGTAGGGAAGAACTTGTCCTTGTCCATCCATCCTTCCTTGCTGCTCCCAGCAGATGCCGTTGAGGACTACTCCGTGCAGCCCTGTGCTAGGCCCTGAGGGTCTAGCTGGGAAGGTGGGCTACACGCTGGCCCATTGCTCTCTGTGCCTGCTGTGCACCGGGGCTCATTGGAACGAGTTGCCCCAGAAGAGGTGAGGTTGCCCCAGAGCTCGAGGGCGGGGCCACCTCTCTCCTAAAGGGGCTCTGCTCCCCTGTTCCCATGCAAATGTGTCCTCCAAGCCTCTGAATGTGCACCGCCCACGGCCGCGCTGCCAGAACGCCCCCCATTCATTGCTGCAGAACATGGGGAGTGATCCCTTTCACCGCTGCTGACCCGGCTTCCTTAGGGTTTGTTCTGTTGAGACTATTTTCCCTTCAGATGGTGTTGAGAAATAGGAAGCCCTTTCTCTGCTGAGCCGCTCCCTTTGTAGCGTCCTGGCCAGTGGGGCTCAGTTGGCTGGTCTTCCTTTCACTGAGGTGGGGTTGCCTTTGTCCGGTTTGACTTGACAGCCACAGAGCGATTTCAATCCCAGCAGAGACCCCAGGCCGCTCAGCAAGCCCGGAGGCCCTGCGCTTTCTCTGTGAAATATGGAGCCAGAGCGCCCTGGATTCCGACCTGACTGCCCCTTATGAGCTGTGTGGCCTTTCACGGACCCATTTCCTCTTCTGAAAAAACGGAGATGAGGATGCTTACTAGTGCGATAGTTACGCGAGTTATAACATTGTGTACACGAAAGCCTCAGGTACGCAGGAAGCTTCAGCAAATGTTAATTCAAGTTTTTCACTTCCTAAGGAGTTACCAAACTGATGGAGAGTTTATGAAGGTTCCATTATCCTATCTTATCAGCCTCACTTTTCCCCTTTTGTCAAATCTCTCCGATGGCCACCATGATTTTGTTTGATCTCTCAGTGTTTGTAGAATTCTTGGTTGAGGGAAGAACTAGCCTTAGGTGACATACACTTGGGATAAAACCTTAGCAGAGACAATGCTGTGCTCACTGGCCGTTTATTTTGTCTCTTCCTGAACAAATGGGAAGGCTACATTTCTAAGACTTCCTTGCCTTTAGGTTGGGACTCTTGTCACTTGGCTCTGGCAGAACTGATATAAGCAGCTCTCAGGCTTGGCCCTTAACAACTTCCCACGCAAACGTCCAGTTCTCTGTTGCTGTGCTGGAAGCATGTGTGGAGATGGCGGCTTGGTGAGAGTGGAGATGCTCGTGTTGCTAAAGCACTGGGTGGAAGAGAGCCCCTGTACCCTCTGCACAGGGCTTTGTGTGGGCGAGAAATAAACTGTTGTGCGGAACCACTGAGATTTGGGGGTTTACTGTTTAATCCAACGTAGCGTAGCAGTGATCTTCTTAACAAATATAGCAGCTTACTCATGAATTAGTTAGTTCCTTTCCAGATTGAGGGGCAAGGCTGACAATTAGGGCCCTGGTATATTTTCACAACCACAGGCATATGTGTAAGAACATAGACACACATCAGTTATACCGGTCTGCTAAGGAGTCTAATCATGCAGACATAACCGTGGTTCTTCATGGGACTCTTAAGAAATCTAATCCTGAACATTCTCAGGCTGTGCTATGCCCAACGAGCATGTGTCTTAGCAGAAAAGCTGATATCGACATGGGTTTTGCAAATGTGACAAATAGAAGAGGCCAGTGGAGAAAGTTTTAGATCTGGAGTCATGGAGATGTTAAGTTAGTGCTAAAATCCTGATGACTTTCACATCCGTACCTCTAGCCCAGACCTAGACTGTCCACCTGTCCCCTAACATCTTACTTGATGTCTCAGACTTCCCTTCTCCAGATTAATAACTAGTCATTTCCCCACTTTATACTTCCAACCACAATTTAAAAAACCCTGGGTCATCCTCCAGTGTCACACCCCAGTCCACTACATTGCTCAGATCTGGGTATTCATCTCTTACCTCCAGTCAAGACCAATCTTGTTTAAATTGCCTTCTACAGATTTTTTGAGAATCAAGGAAATAAGATGGCAACAGAAAAAATATTGTTTTGATTTCCTAGAATCTCCCCACCCAAAGAGAGAAACTAGGATAGTAAAACAAAAAATACCTATGGACAGCTCCTTCAGCATGACTGGATGACTGAATGAACCACAAAATGTGAACAGATGGAGCCAAAGACCAACAGCAGTGACATCTGCGTGATACCAATTCTGCGGGATAAGAGGAAGATGAAGGCAAAGGGAATTCTGAAGTTTGAGTACCAGGAAACCCAGAAAGCTCTAACATGTCCCGGGAGAGGACTGTTTTGGGAATAGAAGCTTGGTGGACCTATCTGAGAACATCAGCCAAAACTAGGAGGGGTCTGTGTAGCCTCCAAGTCCTAGGTAAGTGGGGGAGGACTTCAGGAATTTGGGCAGAGATCTGAACCCTGTGAACCCTAGGGACTAACCAGCTAAGGCTCCATGGCCAGAAAGAACCCCACATTCAGGAGAAATTACTGGAAACAGAATCCAAATTGAGCAGGACAGAGACAGTAGAGGAAATGAAAGGAGAAATTTTGAATAAGAGTAGGGGAAATGAATAGAAAATTATCATTTCAGAAAGTACTGTCTGGGGCGGGGGGGCAAGGGCAACATATGTAACCTAAACATCTGTACCCCCATAATATGCTGAAATTAAAAAAAAAAGAAAGTACTGTCTATATAGCCATAGTTTTAAAGACTTTTTGGTAATAACAAAAGAGAATCCTAGAACTGCAAGCCTGGAAAATCTACCCTGGACTACTGTCATTCCTTTGTGTAAGAAAATCCCCTCCTAAGAGTATAGGAAACCCATTTCACCTACACACAAGAAGAGGATTGTGGTCACATCTCATACAAAGCTTTTATAAGAGAAAAATTATGAGGATAATAGTGTTCCTATAGATAATGAATGCGTTCTGCAAAGACAGAACCACAAAACACTTGACCACTGAAACTTGATATTTCAAAACAAGCTAAAGTAAATTAAGAAACCAACAGATGCTGTGAGACAAATAGCATAGATGAAATTGTTAGACACAAAGAATATTGGAAAAGAGAGCTGACAGAAAGAATAGCTTACAAAAGGAAAAGCATTTCAGAAAAAAATAACTAAATAGAATGAATAAAAGAGTGGATAGTCACCCTGGATAATATTATCAGGTAAATAGAGGATGAAAAGGAGGAAAATAAAAAATAAAGTAAGGTAGAAATGAACAAAGATTTTTAAAAGAATGCAAGAAAAATTGATAGGTATAGAAGATAGACAAAGAAGGTCCAACATACATACAAGTCCCCAAAGAAGAAACCCAAAGCAATGGAAGAGAATAAATACTAAAACAATAATTCAGGAAATTTTTTTTCTCCTCAAATAAAAGAGAAGACTTGAACTTGTATCCTGAAAAAGTATGCCAGGAGCCTGGAAATTCAACCCGGAATAGTCAACACTAAGACATGTCCAAATAAACTATTGGACCTTAAAGAGAACAGAAAAAAAACTATTGAACATCCAGACAAAAAGAGTAAGTGCATAGTAAGGGAAAACAAGTTAGAATAGCATCAGACTTTCCTACAGAAGTCAATTAAGCAACATATTCAGGATACTCAGGAAAAGAAAAAGAGAACCAAGGATTTTATATATAGCCAAATTTACTTTCAAGTATGAAAGCTATAGATCAACTATTATGAACATGCAGGAAGCCAGGAAATATAATTTCCCATGAACCTTTTTAGAGGAATTTACTAGGGAACAATCTTCAGATAACTAAATTGACTAGAAAGTTATTAACATAAGGGCTGGGGTGGGCATTAAATTTATAGTCACCTGTAGTATTCACATCAAATAACAGCTATACAGAGCCTGGCACGGTGGCACACACCTGTAGTTCCAGCTACTCTGGGAGCTGAGGTGGGAGGATCACGTGAGGCCCGGAGTTCAAGGCTGTGGTGCACTGTGATCACATCTATGAATAGCCACTGCACTCCCCCCGGGCAACATAGCAAAACCCCGTCTCTAAAAATAAATAAGGGGAGAAGAAAGGCAAGCTATAATATAATAGGTAATGGTTTCTATGTTCTAATAATGCAGATACAGTCCAATTATTAAAAATTAGAGGAAAATGAAGAGTATGTATATGAAAAGTAGAATAAAGTTCACAGATGGTTTCATACGTGGAAACAAATAGATATTTCTTCAATTAAATGTTAGAGGAAAGAGAAGGAAGAGAAATAGAGGCTACTAGCTACTTTCAGTATTCCTCACCACAGGAAACCAATAGACAATGTCTAAAAAGGGAAGGACAAAGGGTATTGTATAAGGGTGCTGATTTAATGGTAACCATCAGAATAAAAATGGCAGGCTTTTCCCCACAGAGGTAGGGGAGTAAAATGGAAAAATAATTTGAGAACATATCCCCTTCTCACATGACTCTCTAGGCCAAACATGCCCTCTTTCCTCTCTTCTCCAATCTTGAAAGATATGCCTCCTACAGGCAGCCTTCTCTGATTGCCCTAGCACAAATTACTCTTCCCCCTCATCTGTCTCTCCTAGGTATGGGGCACCTTGTTTTGTGAATGTTTTACCTCGCCTGAGGACAGAGATGGAGTGCTGTATATAATTGAATGGTACCTCTTTCAGAGTCTGACACAGGGTTCTGAACACAGAAGGCACTCAGTGTAAATGCTGGTCCATCAGTAATTCAGGATTGATTGGAGGATTTAGGCTTACACCCTCTGGATTTTTCTAAGAGCTGAATGTCGCTATTAGTATTCTTTCAGTTTGAAGGGACGGCAATACAACTCAAATTGACTTAAGAAAAAGAAGAATTTATAGGCCTCTAAAATTGACTATTCTAGGGCATATCTAATTTCAGGCATGGCTGGATACAGGGACTCAAGTCATATCACCATTGTCTGTCTTTGCTGTAGCCTCTGCTTTTCTGTTTGGTGGCTTTATTCTCAAGCAAACTCTTCCCTCGTGGTCAGGGATGGCTCCCAGCAGTTACAGGCTTAACATCCCCAGCAAAAAAGAACGTGTCCCATTTGCAATAAATAACTCCAGTAAAAGTCCCAGGATTGAATTTCATTGGCTTGGCTTGCATCGTATGCTCATCCCTGAACCAATCACTGTGGCTAAGAGAAACACTTTGATTGGCCAGGCCTGTGTCACATGTCCATCGCTGAATCTACCTCTGAGTGGGGAAGAGATGGCTTCCCAAAGGAAAACTGAGGCACTGTTACCTAAAAAGGAGAGATTGATGGATGCTGAGCAGACAAAGCCAGCAGATACCCATTTTAGTGCTGATGGGCTCAATGAACAAACTAAAAGAAAAATTACCTGCAAGTGAAAATCGCCTTGGGGCACATCTTTGGGGTGTGTGGATTGAAGCTCTCTCCGGTGTCTTCTAACGCACAGGGAGTTTATTCACTCTGCTGCACGGTGGGGTCCGGTGAGACGGAGGAGCTGGCTTTGGGCAGGCCTGGGGCTTCTGTCCCCTGGCCCGCGCGCTCACCCAGAGCCCGGCAGAGCAGGGCGTTGACAGCAGGGCGGCAGGCTCCAGGAGTGTTTGTCAAGCGCCGAGTGTCTGGGCGAGCTGCCCCTGGGGTCTGGCTTCGTTTCCTGGGTTAGCAGCACTGCCTTTTGCTTCCCCATATGGTTTACCGGCTTTACAGGGTAGGAAAGGGACTCCACTGAGGCAATAAATGGGGAAACTGAAGCAAAACAGAAGGATTTAGAAACATGTCCATTTCTCTCCGGAATCTTTAACACTTTTTTCTCCACTGGACCCTTCCTAGAAACATTTAAGCACCCTTAAGCTTCTACCATTTTTAAAAATCCTCCCCAAATTTCATTTACCCATTTGCTACCATTCTATCTCCTACCTCCCTTCATGGCAAAATTTCTTGAAGAGGTTTTGTTTTGTTTTTGGTTTTGTTTTAGTATTCCCTCTTTCCATTTCCTCCCACCCACGCCTCAGTGCACTCCAGTCTGCTGGCATCCCAGCCCCCACCCCCACCCCTTCCCTGTGAAGGAGCTCCCCCCAGGTCCTCATTCAGCTCCAAGACTCTAAACCTGATGAGCCTGTGTCAGAGGAGGGGAAAATGCGTTCATTTCTTAGGTTCAGAAGCAGTAGTGTAATCTGCAATTTTCATAAATAATTGTTGAATGATTTAACAAACTTGAGCAGATCCAGGGTAGAATGATTTGTACCATGTAATCAAATCCCAAAGAGAGAGATAATACAAGTATTTTGCCTAGAAAGGGGAGAGTTCTGAGGTCCATTGGGCACCCGTGTTTTCTTTGAATCTTTAAAGAGCTGCCACATGGAAGACAGAAATCTGGTCCGGGTGATCCCAGAATGAGGAACCCAGGAAGGGGAGAGTTCTTCACATCCTAAGAAAGATTCTAACCGAGCTTTCTAATAAGAAAGGGGTTTTTCCTTAGGTGGTGAGGCCTCTGTGACTGGCGGTAATCAAGCAGAGACTATTCTATCAGGAGTACTCAGAAGAGAGTCCTATGTTGGGTGACAGGTTACACCAGAGGACTTCTGAGGCTGACTCCAAATCTGAAGTTCTGGGACTGATTAAGCGTCTCCGGAGGAGAGCCTCCACTTCCCAGCTGTGTGGTCTTGGGCACATTCCTCAGCCTGGCTGTTCCTCAGTCTCTTCAGCTGTAAAAGGGGGCTAATAACAGCACCTACCACACAGAGTTGCTGTGAATGTTCAGGTGCAGAGCGCATAAAGGGCCAGGCACGTGCCTGGAGCACCTTAAGTGGTCAGTAAACGTTTGCCGTCTTTCTGTTCAGTGCCAAGCCCTGCCCTGTGGATGGCACTTGCTGCCCAGGCATGCGTCCCGTCAGCTGCATTTGCATTTGAGCTGTGGATGTTCCTTGGTAACTCCTAGGGGCTGGGCTCAAAGAGAGCCCGGGGGAAAGCGTTCGAGAAGCCTGTCATGCCCCTTGTGCTCGTGCGTACCACGCTGGCCACAGCAGTTTTTGTCAGAGGGGACCCTGGGGACTGAGAAAGTAGCTGCCCTGTGTGTGGCATAGGAAGCCTGAATGGGGATCTGTTCTGAAAGGTGATAAGGATTCCGTGGCCTCCCTCCCCCTCCCCCTCCTCCCCTCCTGCTGCGCAAGGGGTCTTAGGACAGGGTCTTAGGACAGTTTTCTCATGAGAGGCTTAGTCACAAGGAAAGGAAAGCATTCTCTTGGCTTAGACATGACTGACTTACGAGCAGGCGCTGGGTCCCAGGGGCTTACACTCCTTATTGCGAGAATCCTTACAACAGTCCTGTCAGGGAAGTTCCTTCCCTACTTGGCAGGTGAGGAAAACTAAGCCTCAGAGAGGTTAAGTAACTTTTCCAAGGTCACACAGCTGAGGTCAGAGGACTAAACATCCAAATTCTTGCTGTCGAGTGAGCTATTATCCATAACCTCCAGCCAGTTCTGGAATGAATTGAGGACATTTATATTTAACCAAGCGGTCCCCAAGAATAGAACTCCTTTTAAAAGTGGTCGTGAGAAGGTTAGGAAGTTCAATTATCCCTTTGTGGAGTTTTTCCAGAGGGTAGGGTGTAGGGGGGGGATTTCGGAGACCAGGGCCACCCTCTCGCCACACATCTGACTTCTCTTCATGCCGATGTCTCTGTGCCTTCCTGCAGGTCTGGGTAGATGCTGGAACGCAGATCTTTTTCTCCTACGCCATCTGCCTGGGCTGTCTGACCGCTCTGGGAAGTTATAACGATTATAACAACAACTGCTACAGGTGAGCGTCTCCCCGGGCCCTGCCAGCTCTCCGCCACACCCCAGAGCCCTCCACGCTGCCGGGCCGGTTTATGGCCACCTCCCCACCTTGCCCTCCTGCCCCAGGAGGAGACACGTGGGCTGTTGGTTGGCTTTCTCTGCCCAAGCGGCAAAGAGTGGGCCACCAGCAGAGCTGGGAAAGCAGCAGATGCTCTAGAGTCTGTTCTGGGCCGCAAAGCGAATCCACCCCTGGAATGTCTTTCAGGTCTCAGTGCCACCCTGTATGGTAAAGATTTACCCCAGGGTGCATAGGCGACTTGCCCAAGGTCACTCGGCTAGTAAGTAGTACTTGGAGAGCCTTGTTCTTCTACCTTCTATTCAGAGACCTTCTTGCCCCTTCCCACTTGACTGTAAGGTCCTCTCCTGTCCCACCTGGAGTGGCCGATGACCCACAGTGCCCCTCAGCCTAACCAGCCTCCCTGGCCTCCTGCAGCTGGCTGCCCCAGGGCTGGGAGGAGGTGCAGGGGGTCCGAGGCTGTCTGACCCTGGACTGCCTGACCTCTCATGCCTGCAGCCTGAGTTCTTCAGTGAGGCTGAGACCCGCAGAGGGCAAGGGACTTGCCCATGGTCGCCCAGCAGCACATGGTGGAAGTTATGGTCTAGGATGATGGTCTGTTTGTTGAGGTCTCTGCACCCCTGAACTCAGTGCCTGGTACACAATAGGTGAATATTTCCTGGGTGGATGGACAGTACGTCTCTTCCTTGGAGTCTAAGATGAGCGGAGAACATTTTCGTGTTGGAAGGCCACATTAACTTAGCTGTGACCAAATAAGGCCACATTCAAGAAACTTCAATTAGATACACTTAAAAATGTACATTATTTTGTAAAAATCTAACTACTATGTACTTAATAATTTCAAAAAATGAAAGCTATTTGTTAATTTTAAAGTTAACTAATCTTCTAACGACTTAATTGTGTCTGCTTTTTGTTGGAAAGCATGTGAATATTTGGTTGCAGCATGAAGGTCTGCAGTTTCAGTTGATCCTCTAGATGGGTGTCAGTCATTTGTGATCTTTAGGGCATCTCGATTTGGGTTAGGTAGGAGAATACAGATTTGCAGCAATAAGTGGTTGAAAAGCAAGAAGGCATTTTTCGGGCATGTTGCAGAAGGCCTGGGTATTCTGCATTTTTCCATATTTCAATTGGATCTTTCTTAGCATTAAACAATGACTAAAATGTCATCTACTGAGAGCTCAATCAGTTCCATCTGTAGTTCTTTAGGTACCTTGGTGATATCAACCACGTGAGGCTGAAATGCTAATTTGAATGTGATGTCATGGTTCTCGAAGTCAGTGAGCCTTTCATTGTATTCTCCAATTAATAAGTCGATAATAACGGCGTATTCTTCAAATGATTCGCATGTATCATCCTGCTCTTCAATGACCTTTGCTAACTGGGGCAAACATTTATCCAAAATTTCCTTTTGAAGAAGTATTTTGGAAAAAGCTATCTTTTTTCAAAATGCTTGGGGTTTTTTTGCCACATATCATATGTAGACTTAGTTTTACCTTACAAAGAAATATTCAAGTCATTTTGATTTGACATGGTATCAAACAGAAATGCTGCATTCCTACAGAAATCTTCTTTCAATAATTCACATTGCTGATTCTGTTCTTCATAAAATTTAACGATCTGTTCTCGCAGAGATAAAATTTTGGCTAACACCTCTCCCTGTGATAGCCGACACACTGCGGGATGATACGGCAAATCCACACCGAATACCTCGTTGTTCAGCTTTAGCGTGTTATGAAACTGATGATGCCATGTTGTATTCGCACAAATATAGTTAATGATATTTATAACTTGTTACAAAGTGTCTCTTAAAACAGTAGCTTTAGCATAGAGATTTTGCTGATGCAAGATACAATGAAAAGAAATGTGAGCATCTGGATCTGTTAATACTTTTTTTATCTGTGCAATAAACCCTTCATGTTTTCCTGTCATGGAAGGTGCAGGTCTGTTCATACACTCACTAAATTTACCAAATTCGGTCCAACTTCACGACATTTATCTCAAAAGTTTTTGAAGGTATCTATTCTCCGTGTTCTCTTTGTAAGAGTGCCCAAAGTTAGTAACTCTTCATAGCAAAGAAAATCTTGTTATGACCTGAATGAAGTATAAAACCCATGCCAAGACAGTAGTATCAGTTGATTCATCCAAAGCAATTGAATAATAATATATTTTCCTTTTGAAGTGTTTCATGAAGCTGTTCTGTTAAGTTGAAGGCTAATCCATGCTGCCTATCAGTTATGATTCTCCTTGAAAGAGGCAGTTGTTTGTACTTTGAAAGGTTATCAGGGTCTAAGCATCCTACAACTTCAGTGATGCATTCTTTCACAATTTCTACATCACTGAATGGCTTTCCGTTTTTCCCAAGTAAATAAGCTACTTTATAAGTTGCTTCAGTGGCGTTATTTCCAGGTCTTATTGCTGCTTGAAAGAATTCTCATTGCTTTTGCTTTTCATCTTTTAATTTCTGCAGTACAACCTTTCATGCCTCTTCCTATGATTTAAAATATTTATGGTCCTTATAATGTTATCCTGCTGATGAGCACTGAATTTCTTTAATGTGGGTATTGCAGTATCACAAAGCAAGCAAATCATTTTATCTTTACCAGAAACAAGATAATATTGCAATGCCCAATCCTCATTAAAAAATCTGTCTTCTTCCTTGGGAAGAAAAATCTGTTCTCTTGGTCTTCTTTGACATGATGGGCTATTAAGCAGACAGAATTTAAAAATACTATTGACCTGTGCAACTATTCACAAATTCCACTTCAAACAGAAACACAGTGCACCACTGTCAAAAGCTGACAACAGACTGGTGCACTCAACCCCCATAAACTCATACCAACCAGCCGTGGTGCGGTAGTGGCGCCAGTCAGGCAGGGGAAGTTAGCACTAAGTCATGAGTGTAGCAGCCGTCAATTTAGCCCTTACGGCTTACTAATGTTCTCATTGTGCCAGTCAATCTGGGAGGATTATTTCATTGAAACTTATTTTCTTCTGTAGTATTTCATTTAAAAAATAAAAATATAAAAGACGAACAAAAACATATTAATAAAAATAAAAGGATTTGTTCTATAAAATTTGGATTTAGTCAAAAGACCACACTTAAGGACCTAGAAGGCCACACGTGGCCTTGAAGCTGCAGGTTCCCCACCCTTGGTCTAAGAGCTCCTTAATCAGGGATAAGATCATGGAATAATGACAGAAAAACCTTCCCTGATCACACGTTAGTTGGGCAAAGAAGGGGTTTTTCAACAAATGATTCCGAGATGGGATAAGTATTGGGGGATAATAAATTATTAATAGATCCTTATACCTTATCCCATATATTTACCATAAGAAATGACAGATTGATTAAAGAGTTAAATATTTTTAGAAAGAAACTATTCTATAACTAGGAATAAAATATTGATTCCAAAATGGGAAAAATATAGAAAACATGAAAAATAATTAAAGAGATCACAAAGGAACTAAGTGACAGATTGGTCCACATAAAAATATAGAACATCTAAATTTTTGGAAAGAAACTGAGAAAACTGTTCAAAATAGCCACCTCTACACAATGGAAATGGGAAGTCAGGGGTAGGGAGGCGGGCTTTTTCCCACTTGTACCTCCTGTGCAATTTAAATGGGTTTTTGTTTTGTTTTAACTCCAAGTACATAGTTCTTTTATAATTAAAAAAAATCAAGTTAAATATCATCTATGTATTTCATCTCCAAATAACATATGAAAATCATCTGCAAAAATTAACGGGCATACTAACAACACATAGTAAGAAACTCAAGGGGTTTATTATGTCCATAATATGTAAAGAATATAAACAGATCAATATGGAAAACACTAAAACACCAATAGAAAAATGAGCAGCATGCTCTTAAAATAATGAGATTGTTTTTCTCAACCAGCAAATTGGCGGTGGTCTAAAAATGAATCCTAATCCTTATAGACAAGGGTACGTGAGAGGGTCATGTCACACTCCACTGGTGGGATGGGAACTTGGAACTAACAACCACATCACCTGATCATTGTGCGGCTCAAGTGGGATCATGCATTTGAAATAGGTTTTGTGAATGACACCTGTTGCAGCCCTCCGGAAGCTAGCTTAGTGACCGCTTCGTTAGCTCATTCCGTAAGTCAGCAGTGTTCACTGTGTGTCTACTGAATGCGAGGCACTGGGATCGCTGCTGCAGGAGAGCCAGGCAGCAATGGCACAGTCTATAGAGTTTGTATTAATACTTTGGGGAAACTGAGGCACTGAGGAAGTCAAAGTGGGCAGGTCCAACATGCTGAAAAGAAAAGCTATAGTAGAATCCAATGTGCCATTAGGCAGTGAATTCTGTTCCTGGGGGCCTTTGAACAAGGTAATTGGGTATTGCTGGACGACAAAGAGATGCCATAGAGAGGGGGACAGTCAGACCGGGCTGTCCACAAGAAAGCCTCCAGGCTTTTACAGAGGATGTGCGCCTGGGTGGTGAGAGGTAAAGCGCTTTGTCGGCCACGATACAGAATGCTAACCACGGACAGGAAGAGAGAGAGGGGCACTTGGATAGAAAGAAGAGCACAAGCAGGCTTCCGGTCTGGGCTGAGTCCCACCCGCTTGGGATACCGGAGAGAGATGCTGTCCGTATGTAGTGTTCACCTCGTCTGTGGCTGGCAGCGCGGGGCCCTCCCGGCTGGGCGCGGCGGAAATCACTTGGTCCCTGCCGCCTCTAGCCAGGCAGTCAGCACCGTGAGGACACAGGCGGGGCGTTCTTGGTCTCCACTGCATCCCTTGGACTTAGCTCAGTGCTGGCTTCCATGCGAGGCAGTGAGAAAGGAGCCACCCTGTTACGCAAACGAGGAAACGGTGGCCCTTGGAGGTTGTCACTTGCCAGTGACGGAGTGTGGCTCTTCACCGGAGTGTCCCTGGCTCCTGCACCACTGTTCCTGGCTACCAAGGATGGCCAGCCGGTTCTCCCCCGACTCCTGGATTAGAGAGGACCGGGCCAAGACTGCCTGGTCTCCAGCCCACGTCTGGAGGCAGCAGCGGCTTTCTTCCCCACTGAGCGCACGGTGCCGTGTGCTGGCCTCCGCGGATCCCTTCTGCTCTCCCACCTGACAGGGAGGGTTTTCCTCCCTCTCTGCCATCAGCAGAAGAAAGTGAATCCCCAGGGTGACACTGCAAAATCAGAAGGTTCATTTCGTTTCCGTTTTCAAATTATTCTGCAAGTGGGTCTTCCCAACTCAGACGGAGCAAATTACCCTCTCTGCTGACAGCGTAATAGCTTCTGGAGGTCTTAAAAGCCCAGCTCGGCTCCTGCCGACTTCAAAGCCCTGTTACATAAGCCTGTCCCCGAGACGTGGCAGCAGGGGAAGGAATTAGGGGGTGGAATGGAGCAAACCAGGCAGGGAAAATCCTCCCTTTGGAAGACACGCTGCAAAGCTTGAAGGTGGGGGTGCTCCTGGGGCCGGGGAAGAGGGGCAGGTCACGGGGCTGGACGGGACCTCAGGTCTCTGAAGTGCTCCTCTGTCCCTCCGTCTGTCTCTCTGTGATGTGAGGAAGTCACTCGAGAGGCCTCCGCAGGAAGATGGGGATTTCGTAACAAGGGACATTTGTTTTTCAACACCCAGGTGGATGCCCAGAGATAACTTTCAAAAGTCAGGATTTGGACATCTTAATTCTTAGGGTACGTCATGTTTGTTTAGCTCCTAGAAGGATCACGGGCTTTGGTGTCTGAGACAACTGGATTCACATCCTGCATTCACTGACTGACTGACACCTCGAGCATGTGACTCGCTTGCCCCAAGCCTCAGGGTTCAGTGAAACCTGGCGTGGGGCCTGGGGTGCTGCAGGCTCTTACGGCAGGGGACAGGAGAGTTCCTCAGTGGGGCAGAAGTCAGGGCCACTTTGCCTTGGACCTCAGGAAGCAGGCAAGGGAACAGATTTCTACTAACCTAAGGAATAATTCTGCCCTTCCCTGGACTAAGCTAAATTTCTTTTTAAGCAGCGATGAATCCAGCTTGCAGACAAAGTCCTCAGGCCTCCCAGCCCAGCCAGCGTGCACAGTGGCAGAAGAGTTCTCTCACGGGACCTGTGTCACTTACCCGCTGCCACAGTACTGCTGTGTAACAAACAGCCCCAGCACGCGGGAGCTGACCACAATGTCTGCTTGCATTGCTCACAAGCCGCCGGGCAGCGGGGCAGGCTCTCCTTCAGGCTGCAGGCTGGGGGCTGTGGCTGCTCCATGTATGTACCTTCTGGGGTCCAGCGGAAGGGACAGCAGCACCCCGCGGGAAGTTCTTCCCATGGAAATCACAGAAATGATAAAGGACAAGTCCAGTCATGCAAGCACATCTCAAGCCTCTGTTTGTGTCACATCTGCTAACATCCCCTTGTCCAAAACAAGTCATGTGGCTCAGCCCAAAGTCTGTGGGGCAGGGAAATATACTCAACCCTGAAGAATAAAGCTGGGGGAGTGACTACTAGATCAAAAATAATTCGATCTAGTGCAAGGTCCAGGGGACCCTGTTATCCACGCACCTTGTCCTGTAGCCAGTGAAGTGCGGTTCAAGGAGAAGGCGGTGCAGGGAGAATCGGAACTCGAGGCTCCTGACCTCCGGCCCAGTGCTGTCCATTATGACCTTATTCCTAGGGTCACCACAAGGCAACAAACAGTGTGTTACAGTGACCAATAACATTAGTGTGACCTCTGGTTGTATTACAAAAGTATGGTGTCAGGAGAAGAGGTTAGAGTCCTCCTAGAATCCTCGAGTCTAGTCCTGGATGTGTCAATCGAAGGGGGGCTGGACGTGCCGGAGCATATCACAGCCTGCGAGCGAGGCCAGCCCGCCACCCCCAGGGATGCACTTGGGCTAGGCATACCTCTGGCAGGAGGTTGGACGAGGTCACCCGGGAGCTCTAGCCCTGTAAAGTGAGGGCACCGACGTGGACTGAATGACTAAACCCCAAGTCCAGGCACTGCAGCGGCTGAGATTCTAAAGGGCTGATTCCCTGATCTGGCCACATGAGGATGCCGAGCTTGAGGTGGGGGGCACTGGGACTTGAAGCTACCATCTTCGTCTTGACAGAGCGCCATCGCTGCAGTCTGATTTCTCCTGAGTCATGGTTTCAGGCTGGCAAGTCCCTCCCAAGAGCAGGGGACAGTCACTGCTTCAGTAAATCTCTCCATGCGGGGGTCCGGCCTGGCAGGGGCTGCCCCGTCCAGCAGGAGAGCAGGGACCAAGCAATGGGCCTGGCAGACGCTGCTCCCACGAACAGCGAGGCCAGGATGGGCATGCGATCAAGACTCTCCTCCCAGAGGCTGCTGAGAGCCGCGGGTGTGGGGTCCACGCTGCTCCCGTGGCTGAGGAGCAGCTGTTTCTCACTCAGAGGCGCCTCCTGCCCTCCTTGCACTGGGCTCCCAGGAATAGCGTCCTCTTGCCTTCCCTGGCCATCTCTCCGCCGGAGATTTGGAGGAGTGTTGGTCCGTCTCCGGGGATTTTCTCACGTGCCAGCCTTCCTTCCTTCCCACGCCCACTCTGTGCATTTAGGCTGTGACCTGCCTCAGGTGTTAGACGTGCAGGAGAAGCTGTGTAACTGTGTGCCAACTCTCTGACCCACAAATGCTCCATCACAAAACGGGGCCGTCTGTGCCGCACTCCCCTGCCGGGCTGCAGGACGCCGGCGCTCAGGCGGAGAACGTGCGCCTGTCCCTCCCCACACCCAAGCGCTTCTTGTGCTTCCCCGCAGGGACTGCATCATGCTCTGTTGCCTGAACAGCGGCACCAGCTTCGTGGCGGGCTTTGCCATCTTCTCGGTCCTGGGCTTCATGGCGTACGAGCAGGGGGTTCCCATTGCTGAGGTGGCAGAGTCAGGTGAGTTTGCCAAAGGCAGAGATGTACAAGGCCAGGGCAGGCGAGGGAGGCTGCGGGTGGTGGCTGCGGTGAACTAGGGTCTTCCGCTCACCTCCGGGGTTCAGGTCTCAGGAAGGGGCCCCAGCAGCCGTCCATAATCCAGGAACCACCTGGAAGGGAAACCTTGACGCCTCCTCCCTCCCGATCCAAGGCGTCCCCAGGCACTGTCGGCTCTGCCTCCTTGGCGTCTGCGCTCCACGCCCTCCCCCTGGCTCCCGACTCTCCCTGCTAGGCCGCGCCGCCACCGCCATCGCCGCCCACCCGGACGCGCAGGAGCCTGTCGCTGGACTCCGCCTCGGCCACGGCCCCCTCCATTCCGTGCTGTACCCCACAGAGCGCTTTTTCCCACATGCGACTCTGCACGCATCCTCCTCTGATGCAGAGCCTTTCCTGGCTACTCACAGTGCTGGGCTCTTAGCACGGCCACAGGCCGGACGCTGCCCTCTCCTGTGGCCTCACCGCCCACCTCAGGCCCTGACACTCGCTCTGCCCCTCCACGGTGGTCTGTTTCACTTCTGCAACATACCTCGCGGCCTTCGCGCACGCTGTGCCTGTGCTTGGAGAGCGTCTCTCTGGGCCTCTATTTCCCAGTCCCAGGCATAGCGTCCCCATGAGTGTGACAGCCTGAAGTGCACACTGACATGTCGGCTGTGCCCGGCCTACCACAGGCAGGGCTATCATTGAGGTGATTGTGCAAAATGCAGGAAAACTCTTCCCTTGATTTCCATGGTGCTTGAATCCCTGGGAATTTCAGTGTATATGAAAAAGTACAAAACTGGTTTGGGTTTGCTGACACAGGGAGTTGGATTCTGACCTCAGACAAGTATATGTAGGGTTTTCACCTACAGGCATGCTCAGCAGGACAGTCGAGAGCAGCACGGCACGTCTGGCCTCCCCGGTCTCCATGTGCTCACGGCCAGTTCTGCGCCTGCTCCTTGTGACAGCCACACTGCCTCCCTCACGAGCGCTGGTCCAGGGTGTGGCTGTTTGCGGTTGGCCTGCAGTCCGGGAAGCACCACTCTGATCCACCAAGCAGGGCAGACCAGTGGGTGTGGACATTGAAAGAGGAAGCTGGTTAGAGCTCTGCTTCCTGGCTGCTCAGGGTCCACTGTCGTCTTGATCATGCTTAGCAGAGACACAGATGAGATTCCTGCTCAAGTCAGGCGTCCAGAGCTAGGCCAGGGGATGTTAGTACGATCAGACCACCGGGCGCCAACTCGGTGGGCAGAAACTGTGTCACATGTTATCTCGTGATCTTTAGCTCGGCCCTCTGAAGTAGCACTTTTTCTATCCCCATTTTCAGATGAAAAAACGGGTTCAGAGAGGTGAGGTCACTTACCTAAGGTCACACAGGCTGGCAGTGACAGAGCTGGAACTTAACTGAGCTCATGCTGTGACCACTCCATCCCACTGTGGCCGAGTACCTGGCACTTCACAAAATACCACTGCCTCATCCTCACTCTAAACCACGGGCAGCCCTGCATGGGGGGTCATGACCTTCTCAACAGGAGCTTCACTCTATGTTGAGAATCCATTTCTCTAGAAAATGAACGTTCTGATTCCCTCCTTGCGGCATTAGATGAGATAGTATATCTACAGCGCTGTTGTTATTCTTTCTGTCATTACTGCCATTTTATAGGTGAATCCCAGAGAAGGTCATAGAAAGGATAAGGGCCAACTAAAAGTAAATTTTGTTGGATTTGGATTTTTTTTCTCATTTAAAATTGAAATCATATTCACTATAGAAAAATACAGAAATATCGTCAAAGGAAAACAAGTTCAATCCAAATCCAGTACAGCACTTTGGGGTTAGCCTGCTAAGATTTTTCATGCATATGTAGCTGTAAGTGTTCTGATCAAAACTGGAACATATCATCCTTGCTATCATGTAGACTGAACTTTTCCACTTACGATAAAACCTGAAGAACTTACTCCTCAGTAAAAGGAGGTCTCCACCGTGAGTTTTTTTGTTTTTTTTTTTTTCAAGACAGAGTCTCACTCTGTCACCTGGGCTAGAGTGCTGTGGCGTCAGCCCAGCTCACAGCAACCTCAAACTACTGGGCTCAAGTGATCCTCCTGCCTCAGCCTCCCAGGTAGCTGGGACTACGGGCATGTGCCACCATGCCTGGCTAATTTTTTCTGTTTTTAGTTGTTTGGCTAATTTCTTTCTTTTTATAGTAGAGACAGGATCTCGCTCTTGCTCAGGCTGGTCTCAAACTCCTGAGCTCAAGCATTCCTCCCGCCTCGGCCTCCCAGAGTGCTAGGATTCCAGGCATGAGCCGCCGCGCCCGGCTCCACCGTGAGTTTTAATGGCTGCATGGCATTCCGCTGGATGGATGTACCATAACCGATTTACTCTGTCCTGCCCTTCAGGCTCTAGGTTAGTTGTTTTTCATACACTACCTCATGGAATGCTCATGGTACCTTTGCAAGGTAGGCTTTATCAGGGCCTCCACTCATAGGCTGTGCAGTCTGTGCCTTGCACAACTCCAGCAGACACTAGTCATGTAGCAGCTCTGGGCTTTATAGTGCCCATTACAGATGAGGATTCTGTAGTTCAGAGAGGTGAAGTGGTTCACCCAGGATCACACAGCTCGTAAGTGGTGCAGCCTGGACCTGGCTTCTTCTGCCTCACTTTCTTGTGTTGCTCCTGGCGCCAAGCAGGAAAGCCTGCTCTGTGCCCCTGGTTGGGGGTGTGGATCAGAACAAGATTCTCTTTAGGAGTCTGCCATTAGGAGAAATGCAAATTACAACTAAATATGTAGCCACCTCACCTTTCTCAGAAGGACCTGAGCTCACTTTCTGGGGAATGGTTTTTGGAAGATACTTAATTAGATGCCAGAATACTCAGTGGGATGTCCCAGCACACCTGGGAGACTGAGCCAGGGAGGCAGAGTGCACTTCTTCCAGGGCTCAGATTTTGCCCTCTTCTAAGCCCAGTGCCCAAGATGTGCTGACCTTCCCCCCATGTCCTCCCATCTGTCTCTCTGAGACTTGTACAGTAAGGGTGCTCTCTCCCAGAGTAGAGATTTTACATAACTTACAGTTGGGTCTTGCTTTTTTTTTATCTAGTCTGATAATCTGTACCTTTTACCTGAAGTATCTTATCCATGTGCATTTTGTAATTATGGATATGGTTAGGTCCTGAAGTCTGTTTTAAGGCAGAAAATGTCAGAGTAATAATCAGAAATGGGAAGTGTCAGATGTGTGGTAGAAGTGCAGAGATGTGTTATTAACTCTAAGTAGACTTTGATAAGTTACAGTGTGTATTTTTAGTCCAACTGCTTAGAAAATAATAAGAAGAGTAGAGCTAAAAAGCCAATGGAGGAAATGAAATTGAATATTAAAAAATATTGATCAGCCCAAAAGAATGCAGGAAAAGTATAACACAGTAAAACAAAACAAAATAAAAACAGAAATCCAAAAAGAAAACAAATACAAAACAGTAGACTTAAATCCAGGCATATCAATAATTACATTAAATGTAAATGGACCAAACCCACCAATTTAAAGGCAAAGATTATCAGACTGGATTAAAAAAATAAACAATACCCAACTATAAGATGTCTAAAAGAGGCACACTTTAAATTTTAAGGCACGGTTAGATAAAACATAAAAGAATAGGAAAAGGTATACTATGCAAACAATAAGCATAAGAAAACTGGCTTGACTATATTAATATTAGACAAAGTCAAGGAGTATTACTAGAGATAAAGAGGGACACTTTGTAATGATAAAAGGAGCAATTCATTGGAAAGACATACAATTCTAAGTGTGTTTGCACCTGATGGCAGAGATTTGAAATACATGAACTTAACACTGACAGAACTAGAGAGGAAAATAGATAAACACAGTTGGAGATTTTAGCACCACTCTCACTAATGACAGAACAGCTGTACAGAATATCAATAAAGACATAGAGTTCTGAACAATCCTACCAACCACATTAAATTAATCAACATTTATTAAACACTGCACCTAATAACTGCAGAGTACAATTCTTTTCAAATGAATACGGAACATTCACCAAGATAGACCATATACTAGGCTATAAAATAAGTCTCAATATATTTCAAGAGGTTGAAATTATACAAAGTATGTTCTCTGACTACTACCAAATTAAGTTAGACATCCATAACAAAAAGATACCTAAAAAGTCCCCAAGTATGTGTAAATTAAGCAACACACTTCTAAATAGCCCATGGTTCAAAGAAGAAAATATTTCAAACTTAATGGCAATGAAAACACAACATATAAAAATTTGTGGGATCTAGTTAAAG
The DNA here is from genome assembly GCA_004363605.1 of Indri indri. Lineage (NCBI taxonomy): Eukaryota > Metazoa > Chordata > Mammalia > Primates > Indriidae > Indri > Indri indri. Next base: position 34,794 of record RJWJ010007517.1, on the reverse strand, counting down.
TACTTAGAGGGAAATTTATAGCCTTAAATACCTATATTAGAAAAAAGAAAGGTTTAAAATTTTAAATCTGAATTTGTCTTAAGAAGCTAAAAGTAAAAGTTAAACCCAAAGTAAATAGAAGTAAATAAATAATAAAAAATAAGACATACAAATAATAGGGAATATCTTAAAAGCCAAAATTTGGTCTTAGAAAAGATGAGCAAAATTTATAATCCCTTAGCGAGACTAATCAAGAAAAAAATTAGAGAAAACACAAATAACTAATATCAGGAATGACAGAGGTGATATGGCTACAGATTCTGTAGACATTAAAATTGAGAATATGGGAATACTATGAACAACTTCAAGCTAATACATTTGATAATGTAGGTTATATGGAAACATTCTTTAAAAATATAACTTACACTCAAGAAGAAATTTAAAAGCTGAATAGCTCTTCATCTTTTAAAGAAATTGATTTCATCATTTAAAACCTTTTGAACAAGAAAACTCCAGGCCCTGATGGTTTTACTGGTGAATTCTATCTAACATTTATGAAAGACATATCAATCTTACACAGACTCTATTAAAACTTAGAAGAGGTAAGACTTCTGAGTATCTGAGAACAATGACAGCTGTGTAGCTACTTATCTCTCAAAATTTTCTTCCCAAACTGTAAGAAAAAAACAAGAAAGTAAAAGTATACTCTACACAAAATCATGTTACCTGCATAACTTGAAGATTGAAAATGTTAAAACTGCAAATAACTGAAACAAAAAGAAAAATCACCAAAATCCCAGGGCACAATTTCTCGAACAACTGCTCCTGAATGCACAGCTGCAAGGCTTTGTGGTGAGAGCAAAGGCGGACTGAGAAAACCGTGGGGGAAAGCAGAAGAGGGAGGCAAGCAAACGATTCTAAGGCTGGTTGGGAGCAATCACCGGATTAGATCCACTCTAAATCTGAAACTACTGGAAAGGATCCAAGGCAGATTCTGCAGCATGGGCCACAGGAAAGGGATTTGAAACATGTGCTATTTAGAGGGCGGGAACCATCAAAAGGGGGAGGCATGGGGTATAATTCAAAGGAGGCATCATGTGAAACACATAGCTTCTAGGGGAGAAAAGGGGCAAAAGGGGAGGAGGAGCGCCCTTTGACTATTAGGTGGTGAAGGGAAAACCGAGAAAAAGAGATCACATGTAAATTCCTTTAATACAAAAAAGAACCGTAAAATCAAGGGCCGGGAGCTCACCCTTCTGCTAGTAGCAAACCAAGCCCTTGCTAACGTACCTGGGCTTTGCTGATGGAAGAGGCCACTATTAGACTACGAACGTTATAAAATATCCAATATCACATAAAAATGAACTTGACTTTGAGGAAAATCTAAGTCCACACAAGCTGCTGCACAAAGTCAGGAAGAGAAATTTCCCACATGTCAACAAAGAACCATGCCTTCCCTCTAAACACCAACTGTGAAGTAGGAAAGAACCATAAATCAACAGTCCAACAGAATTAAATATGCTCAAACAAGAATCTGAAAACGTGAAAAAAACACCGTGAACCAGAAACTCAAAGCGAACAAATGGCAGGGGTGGAAGACAGCAGAAAAAAATTAAAGAGAGTTGATTAAACTCGGGAAAAAATGGGGAAAAAAGAAAGACAAAATTATCTCAGAAGTGAAGAATAAACTACAAGGTGTCCAGTGGAAAGTAAACGCAGGGCATTAAAGAAAGGTAGGAAGGCAACCAAGTGAATGAAAATGCCATAGAGAAGTGAAAATGGTTCCCGCCAAAATAGAAATGGACTACAGGCAAAGAAGAAATAATATTACCAGAGTTCCTCAAGAAGAAAAATTTAAAAATGGAACAGAGGTAATACTTAAAACTATAAGAAAACTTTCCAGAAAGGCATAAAGAGCTGAATCTATACATTAAAAGGACTTTTCGGGTACCAGAGAAAATATGCAGAATGATCAACCCGAGACATCTTAGTAAAGCTCTAAGCTCTCAAAGACATATAAATATAACACCCTTAAGGTTTGCTGCAAAAAAGAGAATATTGAAAACTTTGTAAAGGCAAAAGCATTAGACTGGCATCACACTTTTCAAAAACAACATACAAAATGCAAGGCAACAATGGAGCAGAACTTGTTTTAATTCACGCAAAAAAAGTATGAATTGAAGATTTGATACCGAGCCAAGATTTCTTCAAATATCAAGGCCCGAGAAAACCCATTTTCCACATATAAAAATTTAGAGAATTCTGCCCTCATCAGTCCTTTGGAGTCCTCTCCAGAGGAAGAGCTTTATTCAAACCAATAATGACCAGGGAACCTTCAGAAAAAGGACCGCTGTTGAGCAGTTGAAAATATTTAATTGTACGTCTAATGCTAAAACCAAAATGGGGAAGAGGGAGAGGACTAATGTAGAAATGCTTTGTACTGTCATGAAATAGAAATAATTTTACTAAAAATTGGAAAGGGGAGGAAAAAGGAAAGAGAAAAATGTTAAAAGCTCATTGTTGTATAGGCAATAGATTGTGTTAAAGGATAATGGTGAGGAAAACCCAGAAAAGCAAAATTATAAGATTTAAATAAGAAAACAAGGGGCCTGAAGGCATTTAAAAAGGTAAAAGTATGAAGGTAACCACTAGAAAACAAATATAAACCTTCCTAAATGCCAAAAGAAATTCATAAATAAAATAACAAAAAATACATATCTTGTAGAAAAACATAAGAAATATAAAAAATAGACATAACTAGAAAATATTTTGAGAGAGTTAAGACCAAACGTATCAATCAAATCAATAAATGTGATATGCATAACTCACCTATTAAAGGAAAATTATCTTCAACTTGGCTCACAAAACAAGACCCAAGTATATGCTACGTATAAGAGGAGTGCCCAAAACAAAGTGACCCACAAAGCCAAACATGAAGAGACAGACAATGATATGGCAATGTCAGTATCAGAAAAAGTAGAATTCAAGCCCAAAACCATTAAGCATGACAAGGACACTTTTGAATGTGAAAAGCCACAATTTACAATGAAGCCACAATTCACAACACACACGAAAACGTGTGCACTAAACAACACAGCAGCAGTCCTTGTGAAGCAAAAACTGTGAGATGCAAGGAGACATAGATGGAAACACACTAGCAATCAGAGAAAACTCACTATACTTAACACGTTTATCAGTACAAACAAAGGAATGACAATAAAGTCCCTTCTCTAAAAAATAAGGACAACAACAAAGTGAACCGAAAGAAAGCACAGGGAAGAAAATGATAAAGAGAAGATAAAGCAGAAATCCATGAGGTGGAAAATAGAAAATAGATCTAATTAATATATTTAAGTTGTTTTTTATTTAAAAAACCTAAAATAGGCAAATCAGATGCTCAAGACAAAAAGGGAGAACACACAAATAAACTAAGAAATGACAAGGGGGAAATTGCCATTAAAGTAGAAGAAGCTTTTGAAAATTACAAGAGACTGCTTTGCAGTTATAGGGGCAGAGACCAAGCTTCCCTTCCAGCCTCTCTAAAGATTTGCCGAAATGACTGACAATAGACAGATTAATAGGAGAAAAAGGCACACAAATTAGTTTAATGTACATAGCATGGGGGAATCACAGGAAAATGGTTACCCAGTAACACAGTGAAATCCAGATGCTTATACACCCTTTCTCACAGGGGAAGGAGGGGGTCTAGGAGTAAACGATTTTCAGGGGAAATGAATGAGCCCAGAGAAAGATGTTCTGAGATAAAGTCCTTCTGAGCTCTTGGGGGAGGTGGCAATAAGGTGAGCCCCAGAGTTTCACTGTGAACAAAGGTCATCCTCTTATGCAGGTAAAGCCTCCCAGGTAATCTGTCTAAACCGCCTTCAGCAGAATAGATGGAAAGTCTTTCTGGGCATGGTGATGACTCCCAGTCTCTTCTCTGGTTAATCTCTGGTTAATCTTTCCACGTTGTTTGATGAGACTCCTAGAAGGGGAGTCTTAAGGTAATTGCATTTCTTTTGGAAAGAAGCTTCCCTAGTCAGACAAGGAAATCCCAGAGAGAGTCTCTCCCCATTCCCTGTGCTTTGGAAAAGAAAGGGAATTAGAGAGATGGGGGTAAGGTAAGATCAGGGGGAGACCTTGGTTCTGAAGCTTATTCCTGAGGCCTTCTAATTTCTTTTAATTCAAAGCACTCAATATGCCAAAGTGCCATATTTTGGGGTATTTTTTGAGCCCCAACATAGTCATCCATGCACATAAATTTGAAAACATAGATGAAATGAATATTTTTCTAGGAAAACACAGATTACCAAAATTGACTGATTTAAAACACTTAAGTAGTTCAATTTCCATGTAAGAAAGACAGAGTTATTGAGGGACTACCCCACAACAAAACACCATGCTCAGGCGGTTTCTCAGAGGAATTCTACCAAACCTTCAAGGACTAGTACTCTATAAATTATTCCAGAGCATTAAAAGGGAATGAAATCCTCCTAAATCCTTTTATGAAGCATATATAACATTGATACCTAAACCAGATAAAGACAATACAAAGAAAGAACACTACTAAGACCAATATAATTCATGCATATTGGGGCAAAAATACCAAGTAAAATATCATCAAACAGAATCCAAAATCACAATAAGAAGGTAATATACCACAACCAAGTAGGATTTAGTCCAGGAATAATGCAAGGTTGGTTTAATGCTAGGAAATCCATTAATATTATATACTGTATTAATAGATCTAACAAAAATCATAAGATTATCTCCACTGATGCCAGAAAAACCTTTGAAAAAATTTAGCACACATTTACAATATAAAATAATCAAGAAAGTAGAAATTAAGGGATATTTTTAAATGACTGGGTGTGTGCGTGTGAAAGTTTAAAAAGGAAATATTTATAGCATCCTACTCCTCGTGTGAGACGGAAGGGGATGTGAGAAAATATGTCTACTCATTTATACAGAAGAAACATGGAAAGGATAAACTAGAAACGAAAGAGAACGCTACCTTCAGGGCGGGGGAAGGGGTGGGAGGGAGGAGTGGAGACGGGGGAGGAGGAGGAGGCAGCCGCACTTCTCCCAGCGCATCTTTACTGCTGGTCCTGACTCTGGACAGTGTTTCCACACCTCCCGAGAGAAATAAACAATCTCTTTCTGTGGTGGATCCCAAAATGGAACGCAAACAGTAACAACTAAAGCTGACCACACCGCAAGTGAGCGATGTAACCACACTGAAGAGAGGGGAGAAAAGACTAAGCTACCCAAGTGTGAGAAACAGCGTTTTGACCGGATACTGTCATAAGGCGAAAGACAAATGAGTATACTGTGCTCGTATTCGTACAGGGCTGTGCATTCGGAATCCTGCAATAGGTAAATGTACTACAGATAATTAGGGTCAGATTTTTCACTCTCTGAGGAAGAAGTTATAAAGAAGGAAGTGGAGATGTCTGAATTACCTTTAATGGAATTGGAGGTATCAGTATATTAAAACTCATGGCTTCATACATGTATAGATGTAGAAATACATGTGTGCATGTATGCAAGGGCAAACATACATGTATCGCCCAGCTCTGGGTGCTGAGAGGGCCTGCGAGCAGCATTACTCCGTAGCTGTGAGCACACCTAGGGCCCAGATGTTGGTTTCTAAACACCATTCTCCAGTAAAAGAAGGCTCCAGGCTCCTTGGAGAAGCAGTTGATTCCAGTACTAGGGCAGGACAGAATGAAGCTGGATATTTTTGTGGTACCAAAAAAATAAGTAAGTACTCAGAAAAAAGGCAGAGGCATTCAACAAAGATGTAGGAATCAACCCAAATGATCTCCCAATGGCCAAAGCTGGAACAATTTGAGCAGCAAAATAATGACGGTATTGGATTATGACCCATAGAATAAATACCCAGGAGTCCAAACTGATATCCATAAATAATTGAATAAATAATAACTGGGGTGAAGGGACAGCTATTCCTTACAGAAGAATTCTAATTAATAAATATAGAAGGAATGAGGGAAATACCAAATCATCATCAGGCAAACACCGTTGTAATAAAAGCCACGGGCAAGATCCACAAATGGCTGCTAACATCAATGGGCAAGAGTTTAAATAGAAACAGGATATTTCCATCATCTCAATATATTCCCCCTCTAAGATATTTAACAATTAGAAAGAGAAAAAGAGTAACTTTACAGTGGAGAAAGCTGGCAGACACCAGCTTAATCTTAACCTTAAGTGATCAAGGTGAACATCACTGGTGACAAGACTCGACTGACACGGACCCCCCATACGATGCTCCGAGGACACAACATCCTTCCGTGGGTTTCTTGCCAAGTAAACAAAAACAAAAATGTGCAATCTCAGTCTAATCTGGAGAAGACATCAGACAAGCCCATATTAAGAGGCATTCTGCAAAATAACAGCCAGTACTCTTCAAAAATGACGAGTTCGTGAAGGACAAGACGGGCCTGGGGAGCTGTCACAGGCTGGAGACCGGAGAGATACGACATTAAGGGCTTGCGGCGCTCTGAATGGAATATGGGAGCAGAAAGAAAAAAGGTCAAAAGGAGAAAACTGGTAGAAAATGAATAAGATTTGTGGCTTAATTAATGGTGTTGCACCAATGTTAGTTTCCCAGTTATTAAATATTGAATGAGCGCCACTAAAATCAGAAATAAAGCAAGGATGTACGCTCTTTTCTTTGCTGTATGGCATTGGCGTTCCTAGAGAGTGCGATCAGTGCATTACCATTGAAAGGAAGAATAAGAACTGTCTTTATCAATAAACAACATGATTGACCAAGTCAAAAATCCTAAGGAACCTGCAAACAAGCAATAACTGAACTTGGTAAGGTCACGGGATAAAGGACAGTAAACAAAATCTATTATATTTCTTTCAATGTTTGGAACAAACAATTGGAAAATTTTAAACTTCTGCTCTTCACAAGACACCATTTAGAAAACGAAAAGGCAAGCCGCAGGCTGGGAGAAAACATCCATAATATTCCTTTGATAAAGGATTTATATCCCAAATATATAAAGAACTCGCACAGCCCAGTGAAAAGGAAACGACCCAATAAAAAATGGACAGAGGACTCGACCTGTCTCTTCATGAAGGAAGATCTGTGAGTGAACAGTAAATACGTGAGCACACTCAACACTATCAGGCACCAGCGACATGTGAATGGAAACCACAACGATACAACACCTCACACCCGCCGTAGGGACTCAGTTTAAAAGACTGGCGATACCGACTGCTGGCAAGGGCGTGGAGCCACTGGAAATCGCAGACGTTGCTGGTAAAACCGTAAAATGGCACAGCTCCTTTGGAAATCAGTTTGGCGTTTCTTAGAAAGTTAGACATATGACTGCCTTATGACCCGGCTATTCCGCTTGTAGGAAGAATAGACGAAAGTCATCTGAGGTGAAAAAAAATCACACCGATTATTGCCCAGGGTGGCCTTGGAGAACGAGATGGAGGGACTTCAGGGGACCGAGGCGGCAAAGGCAAAGTTCAATGCCATGATTGCAGCGTGCTTATCTGGGTGTATGCACTTGTTCAAAATTCACTGAACTATATACTTAAAATGGGTATTGCATACAAATTTTACTTTAATAAAGTTCTTTAAAGTAAAAAGTCATCAGAGCTAATGTTTATTAAGCATTTATCCTTTTAAGTGCTTTCCGTATTTTGTACCATCTCACTGAATTCTCATCAGCCACCTTTTTAAGTAGGACTTTATTATCCCCATTTTTCTGCTTAGGGAACAGAGACATGGATTGTAGTAAGTAATGAAAGAACCAGGATTTGAACCCAGGCCATTTGGCTACAGAGCCTATGCTCTTGACCACTGTGCTACAAGGCTGGAACATCAGGTATCTCTCCACTAGCATTAAGAAAGTTCGATCCCGAGGACATGCTAACCAAAGCCCTCTATTTGCAGCAGCCAAAGTGGGTGAGTGTGGATCTGGGAAATGAGAGAAAAACCCAAAGGAAGAGGCGGTCTGGGTGGAACAGCATTTCTCCACGCCTGGACCCCTAACTACCTACATCAGAGCCACTGGATGCCTAGTCCTTGCTTCACCCTAAACAAACCAAATCAGAATCTCTGAGTGGGCATTTTAACAAGAAACCTGTTCCATGAGAACAGTAGAGACAGGTCTGTCCAGAGGAAGATCCAGACCAACTTGGGTTGGAATCCTGCTCTTTCCAGACCCTTGCTTACCTGCCTATGCCTCAATTTGCTCATCTGCAAAATGGGCATCAGAATAGTGCCGGCCACTGGGGCAGCTAGGAGATTGAAGCGATTTGAGTGACAGGCACAGAGGAGGCACTCAGTAAGCGTTGGGTTAAAACGGCAATGGAATGAGGGCCTGGACCCCACCCAGCAGCTTTCTCTCTCTCCTTCCCTCCAGGCCCCGGCCTGGCCTTTATTGCGTACCCCAAGGCTGTCACCATGATGCCTCTCTCCCCACTGTGGGCCACCTTGTTCTTCATGATGCTCATCTTCCTGGGGCTGGACAGCCAGGTAAGGGGCAGGGGGTGGGGGAGCCCGGGTTGGGAGGGCGGCACCGACGGACACCACTCCTAGGGGCGGCTCCCCAAGGCTGGCCACTGCCCCTGGCCCCGGCGTCAGGGCCCGGACTGCCCCCGACATTGCCTCCTGCTTTCCTCCCCTGCCACCCCGTCCACCAGGTGGGCTCCACAAACACAGCTGCTCGGCCCCCCCAAGGCTTCCCAGACAGTCTTCCTTGGTGGGAACTCCCAGTTCCAGTTTCGAAAAGTGTGCTAGATACTTCCATGCTGCTAAACCACGCTTGCCCGACAGCTCGCTGGCAAAGTGGGCTGGGGGGTTCATGGCCACGGAGGGCCCCGCAGCACACGGGCCCCGGTCCCAACCCAGTCCCTCAGCATGTGGGGACAGTAAGGCACTTCCTCTCCCATCCTCCATCTCTGTGCTGGGGCCACCGTGACAGGCCCCTGTGGCCACTGGCCCCTCAGTAGCACCAGCTCTGCCCCCGCTCCCCTGCCTGCCCCTGGCTCACCCCCCAGCAGCCTCCTTCCCCCGTGGAGGGCGTGGGCTGAGAACTGGCAGTCCCCTGTGTCTCCACGCGGTGACACGCGCTGAGCCCACCCTGCCGCTCCGAGCACTCTGTGGCTCTCTCCTTGGTTTCTCCACCCCCATCGCCCCCTCAGTCCCCAGACCTGCCCTTGGCCCTGCGGGTCCTCATCGCTCGTTTCCCTGCGAGCCCAGAGCACTTCTTCCAGCCAAAGCAGCGGCCCAGCCGTGGGATGGGGGTCTCCAGCCAGTCGGCGCTGTGGTGGGGGGGCGGTTCCGCAGGCGAGAGGACCTGCTTTAGCAAGGCAGCGCAGGCAAAGCAGGCAGGCCCTGGGCCCCCAGGTGACGCGGCAAGACTCGCCTGGCCAGGCCTGTGGGGACAGTGCCCAAGCGGGCCTGGCGAGGTGCCACCCCCATCCCTGACCTTGTGCGAACCCCACGCTGGCGGGTCTGTCAACCCAGCCACGTCCAATTTCTTCCCCTGAATGGCTTCCCAGAAACTGCTAGGCCGAGCTGCTCAGTCTCTGGGTGTTGCTGCTGATAATCCTCCCTCTTACTGTTGCCATCGCGGGTGGAGGCCTCCTCGGGATCCGCAGCTTGTGCATGACAGGACAGGCCTGCCTGGCCAAGGGAGGTGGGGCTGGGGCCTCGGCGCACAGACGGGTCCCTGGCCTGGCACGGAGGGCGGGTGGCCGCTCTGCCCACCCCCACGCATGCCGCACCTGCTGTGTGTCTGGGCCATGTTCTCAGTTCATCGTCACAGTAACCACACGGGCTCGGGGCCCCTTTTGCATCTCCACTGTACAGAGGGAGAAACAGGCTCGGAGACAGAGTGCCTTGCCGGGACGTGCACCGGGCCCTCCTGCCTCGTAGCCCGCACCCTCCCGTGTCGCTTCAGTTTCCATCCGGATCAGCAGCCTCCCTCGAGTCCCATCCCCTTCCTTCCCCGCCACCGGGGAGAAACACGAGCAAAGCCAGCCTTCGCTGCAGAGGGAGGGCGGCCTGGGCTCTGGAGTCAGGGCGGGGTTTGAGTCCCAGGTCCACAACTCTTGCCAGCTGTGTGACTTTGGGATGGTCACTGCCCTCTCTCTGCTTCCGCCCCTTTGTCTGCACAGCGAGGATGGAAATGCCTTTCCCGGGGAGGTGGAAGAGGCAGAAGTGGATGTCCTCGTGTGACCCTGGGCAGCTGCTTACTCCGCTAAGCTTCTGTGCCCTGGAGCCCTCCGCCCTCCCTCCCTCCCTTGAGGCAGGGCCGCATAGTGGTTCGAGCCCAGCCTCTGGAACAAGATTGCTGGGTTCAAACCCAGGCTCGGCCACTTAACACCTATGTGACCCTGGGCCAGTTGCGTGCTCCTCTGTGCTTCTGTGTCCTCATCTACAAAGTGGGAATGATAATAGTACGTGCCACGCGCAGAGTGAATAAATTAGTGTGTGTTAACTGCCTAGAACAGCCTGGCACATAGCACTGTTGTTTGCTGTTGTCATCACTGTCATCATTATTGTCATTCATTTATCGAACATTTCTGAGCCTGTCCCCTGTGTCCCGGGCCCTGTGCTGGACACCGGAAACGGATGGAAGTGATGTGGCCCCTGCACTCCGGGCTCTGACTTGCTTTTAAGGACACACACGCAAGCAAGTGAGGGCTGCCAGGGTGAGGAGGTGTTCTCAGGGCGTAGAGAAGAAGGAGGGTCTGTTCTTCCTGAGTTGGGGGCAAGGAGGAGTGGTCAGGAAAAGGTTCATGCAGGAGATCTGCCCCCAGTCCCAGCAGAACCAGAAGAGGGGGTGGTTGGTGTGTCAGGATGTTTGGGCTGGGTGTTGACGGGTGGGTAGGGGTTGGGCAGACACCGTGTGTCTGGCCCTGTGCTCAGCGCCCAGGATGCAGGTTGCTCAGCGGCTCAGACTTAGCCAGCACTGCCTGCACAGTTTGGCCGGAGCCCAGAGACTCAAAGCAAAGACGCAAGAGCTGGCTGTTGGCTCAGCTCTGGTTGCCCTCCTCCCAGCAGAGAGGCGCCTGCCCACCAGAAGCCAAGAGCAGGGAATCATCACACCCCTGGAGGCCACAGGACTGAGCAGAGCCTGCCACCAGCATAGCCATTTGCTCCCAGGGCTGTTACAGACACTCCAGTCTTGCCCCACGGGCAGGGGCTGGGCTTCATTTGAATTGCTGAGCCCAGAACAGGGCCCAGCACACAGGCATGTGACAGCAGGGGGCAGAAGGAGGAGTACTAGATTTGGAGTCTGGAGACCCCAGTGCAGTCCTGACTGCCACTTCCTTGCTGAGTGACCCTGGGCAGGTCACTTCCAGGGTCAGTGTCCTCCTCTGTTAAGTGGACGTGCTGGAGCTCTGTTAGTGCTGCGACTGCTGTTCTCAGAGCCTCCGTCAGTGTGCGTGAGTGTGGGGTGCAGGCGAGGCCTGTGGGGAGGAAGCCCAGGGTCTAGGCCCGCTGCGCTTGCCCAGCGCTAGGGCCACCAGGAATGGCCTTTTTCATGGCTTTCCCCCCGTCGTGTCTCCCCATCCAGTTTGTGTGCGTGGAAAGCCTCGTGACAGCCGTGGTGGACATGTACCCCAAGGTCTTCCGGAGGGGCTACCGGCGGGAGCTGCTCATCCTGGCCTTGTCGGTTGTCTCCTATTTTCTGGGCCTCGTGATGTTAACCGAGGTGAGTGGCGTGGGCCGTGCCACACGAGGGTGAAGCAGGCGTTGGACAGCAACTCCCAGCTCTCAGGGTGACCAGCTGTGTGACCTTGGGCAGGTCTAGCACCGTCTCTGCCACTCGGGGTAGTCCTCTTCCTAGTGGGTCGTTGTGAGAATCGAATGGAGGTTCTCGTTACGCCCTTAGCACAAGGTCTTCGTGTGTAAGCGCGCAGCTGAAGGCCACTGCTCTTGTTAACAGGGGGGACAGAACTGACTTCGTCTTGTAAGCATGAGCACGTGCCTGCCAGCCCATCCCCAAGAGTAACTCCTGGGTGCAGGGGACAGCGTCACCCCCAGCCCCTACACTTAGTTACCTATCATTGGTCTCATGTTCAAAGCAGGCTTTCCTGGGTGTCTCTGAGAACAGGCCTCCCTGACGATATTTGACACCTTCAGCCCTCTGCGTGCCCCTGTTCTCGTCGTCCCTGCGGGGCCTGCGGGTCAGGAGGGCTTCTCCATGGGCCCCACATTAGGACTGTCTAATAAAGCCATGTATCTCTCCCCTCTGGCAGCCATTCTGTCAAATAAATACTTCCTCAAATATCTTGGGAAGGTGAGATTAGGTATCTTTCTCCTCACATGCAGACAATTAATTTAAAACGCAAAAAAAAAAAAAAAAAAAAAACCCAAACGCTGTTGCCTAGAAACAAGAAGAGGTTTTGCAGGAAATGTGGAAAGAAATCAGGGAACTCAGAATCCATAAAAGCAGCAGCTGTGACACTGAGTTCAGCCTAGGAAGCGTCTGGGCTGATGCCACCTTGCTGAACCTACTCAGCCTGCACTTCCCAGTTCCAGTGCCGCCGCCTCCCAGAAGCCTCCTCTGCTTGCCTTTGCTCAGCCGTGCCCCCCACTCAGTGCCTCTTCCCAGCTCCGCCCCACCCCCTCTCACCATAGCGATGATCCGATGATCCAATGATCTGCTGTCTGCCATCCGCCAATCACCTGTCTCCCCGCCCAGGCCTTGCGGTCCATGAGAACAGGACTGGCCTTTGTTGGGCTTCGTGCCCTCGGAGCCAGCTCAGGGCCTGGCACGGGGTGGGTGCTCAGTGCACAGTGCCTGGGATTGCCGCTGCTCCTAGTCGCTGTCAACGTTAATGAGAGGGGTAATCGGCGCGGGAGCAGATGAATGGTGCGGTGTTTCCCAGCTTCCACCTCACCTCTCCCAGGCAGGGCCCCGGTTAATTATGCAGAGTAGAGTCTTTTGTCACATACAAATTGGAGGGTTAACCTGATGCGTTAAAGAGGCTAACAGGGACGGGGGTACGAGAAGAGCGAGCGTTGGCATGGCACGGGCATCACTGGCTTGGAGCAGGCAGTGGGGAGGCTGCTGGTCCGCCTACCCTGGCGCTTCCGGCTTGCAGAGTCTGGGATGCCCACCCTCTGCCTGAGGCCTCGGATCTGCCCAAGGGGCACCTTGTGTCCCCTGAGGGGCCATTAGGGAGCCAGCGCTGCAGCCACCCGAGACCGTTAATCGCAGACATGGGGCTTCACATGCCAACCTTCCGCCTCCACGGAGGAATATCTGCGAGCGGTTGCACCAGGGAAGTTCGAATTGCCAAATGGGCCGTGTCGCCTTGGCCTTCGCAGTAATTCCTGGCAGAAACTTCTCCCTCGTTTATACACATTTAAAGCTCAGCTCCAGGGGGTAAAAATAGGGCACAAATTTCTTATCTGCCACCAAGGCGGCGTGGCGGGTGGTTAAGAGTACAGCTCTGCAGCCAGACCACCTGGGGCATTCCTCAGCCCTTGGCTAGCTGGCTGGATGACCTACAGAAGGTGCTGTCACCACTCCATGCCTCAGTTTCCCCATATCAACATTGAGGGTAACAATAACACCTGCTTTGTAATTGCACTGGACTAAGGCAAGAGAAGCAGTTAGAACAAAGCCCGTGTTAGGGGTTTCTTTGTTCTTTTTTGATATATGATGTTCATGGGAGGAGAGCGATTGGGGGGCGGGTCTTAGGTTTTAACTCAGACAGCCAACTCAGAGCTGGCCACAGAGGTGCCTCAGACCTGCTCCTGACCCCGCAGACCTGAATATCCACTGTCGCATCACAGATGGGAGGCCCAGACCAGATGCTGCCCAGAGATCCATTCTGTTTTGGCCCTCACTGAGTGTTTTTTTAAACATGAAAAGTTGCCAGCAATTAAGAGAAAGAAAAATTTCCCATGAAAATCTGGATTTCTGGTGTCTTCCAGAAAATCTGCAGATCTGGCCTCAGAGCTGCATCCCCCAACAACCATCGACCAGAGTCATGTGGCCCAGCGGGGCCAGTGTTCTCCAGTTAGCCACAGTCTTCACCACTCCCTGGTGACACTCCCGGGCCTTTCCCTCATTTGTATTCTCTGTCTGGCCCCGTGGGTGTTGAGACGTTCCCCCCGACCTAGCTGAAGAGATGAAGGAAGAAGCAAGCAGTCCTGGGCCATGTGGTCTGTGCACGCTAGAAGGAGGCCCAGGGGTCTGTGGGAGCACAGAGGGGAAGCTTAATTCCAAGTATGTCCCCATCAGAGTCACAGGAGGCTGTCCAGGCTTCGTTCTGGCTTCTTAACCCAACCCACTGTCCTGGCATTAGACGCCCCCCACCTGGTCCTTCCTAGCTCGTTACGTTTTCATTTCCCCTCTGCCTCATTGTACCCCCTAAGGACCCTCATTGTAACATAAAGATGATCTTGACAGATCCCAAATCTCCCCGAATCTGTAGCTGGACTCACCTCCCTCCTCACCCAGACACCTCCCATCCCTCCTAGAGAACCTCCCCGATAACCTTGACCAGCCGAGCTCACACCTCCCAGGACTTCACCGAACGTCAGCATCTCGGATTTGTACCTGCAGACCCAGCCCGCGGTATTCCTTCACCCACAGAGACGGGCCATGCCGCTCCTGTGCACCACGTCCTAGGCTGGAAACTGGGACCCAGCTCTGGACAAGCCTTCCAGAGTTCTTCCCCCTTGCAGCTCACACTCCACACAATCCAACCTACATTTCTCAGGGACCTACTGTGCTTCTCAGTGGGCGCTTAGAGCTAATAGAGCAGCTTACAGGGGGGCACTTTTTTGAAAATTAGGAGTCCATAAAAGTTGCTTTAGAGGCCCAAAGAATGAGGCTGTCAGGGAGGGCTTCTTGGAGGAGGTGACATTTGATCTGAGCTTTGAAGGAGCTTACCTAGTGAAGGGGAACAGCATGTGCAAAGGCACAGAGGTGAGGCTGCCCCATGGTCTGTCCAGGAGGGAGCATCTCAAGGGTGGCTGTGGGAGGGTCAGTGAGGCCAGGAAAGAGGGCAGTGACCCTGACTGGCAGGCTGGAGGGAGCCCAAGGGCCACTTTAAACTATAGGGTGACATGGTTGCATTTGCACATTCAGAGAAAGGTTCCTCTAGAAGATGGCAAGTGGGAGGATAGGAGAGGCGGAGGCCGGGGCCAGGTGGGAGGCTATTGTAGCCATCCAGGGAGAGGTGCTGAGCGTCCCCACCTCAAGTCTCAGATTTTCTGGGTCGTCTCTGGCGTTGGGGAGTGGGGAAGTGAGGGCTGAAATGAGACAAACCATCCACGATTCTAGCAGCCCCCCGAGGACAGGCTCTTAGGGGGTGCCCAGGTGGGAGGGTGCGACGTCCAGACCAGGGGGAAGCAAACTCCTGGCCAACGGTTGCTGCAGAGCGAGGGGCCTGCCCCAGGCCAGCCGGCCGACCCCGCTCTCCCGCGTGGCCACATGCCTGTCCTGCCACCCGCAGGGCGGCATGTACATCTTCCAGCTCTTTGACTCCTACGCCGCCAGTGGGATGTGCCTTCTCTTTGTGGCCATCTTCGAGTGCGTCTGCATCGGCTGGGTGTACGGTGAGTACGGGCCGGGCCCATCCACACCCCCGCTGCCCGCCTGGTGCCCAGGAACAGGCATCCGGGGCTTTGGTGGGCTCCGGTTCTCTGGGGCTTCTCTTTGCCCGTGTTGGCCTCCTCCTCCTCCTCTTCAAGGACTCCTTGGCTCTGCCACTGTCAGACCCACAGCACGGGGAGGTGCTCGGGGCTCGGGCAATGTGACCTTGGGCTGCCCCTGAGGCTCGGTTTCCCCCTGTAAAATGGAGTCGTCATCAGCACGTTTCCAAGTGGGAGATAACGTAGGCAAAGCCGCCAGCGTGGCGCCTGCCCCCGGTAGATACCGCCCCCTGGTCCTGTAGTCCCCAAACCGAACATGTGGGTGAGGCTTGCCGGGCTCGGTGGGTGCTCCTGCCTGGAGTAGAGCTCGGGACAGCCCTGCAGGCCACTCTGCTCTAGGCAGCCTGCCAGGCCCCCGCCCCTGCCAGCCACCTCCCCCTGCCTCTCCAGAGGGGTCCGCTCTGCTGTTCTAGTCTCCTCATCTCCTGGGCCCAACTGCCCAGTGTGGGGCCAGACTCCCTCCTACCGCAGGTTACTCTGAAACCTCACACACATAACGACTTGGTCGTTTTTTAAACCGTAAATAAGGTTCCTGCCGCCATTTTTCTGTTTCCAGCTGGGGGAAGCAAACACTCTTAGCCCTTCCCCTGGGTCACGCCAGAAATTCTTCGTGTCTGTGACCATCTGATTTATTCTGCACAGGAAGCAACCGGTTCTATGACAACATCGAAGACATGATTGGCTACCGGCCATTGTCGCTCATTAAGTGGTGCTGGAAGGTCGTGACCCCCGGGATCTGCGCGGTAAGGACCCCCCAGGAGCCCCCTCCAGCCATCCACCTGGCCACTTTTCCACTCCACAGCCCCCAGCCCTGCCGAGGCTGATGTCCCATGGGTCCTCACAAAGCTAGAGCCATGGGGACAGGCCCCAGGCCTAAAGAGGGCAGAGTCTGCCTGGAATCCCAGCCCTGCCACAGTTTGCTCTTTGACCACGAGCAAGTCGCTGCCCTTCTCAGGGCCTCAGATTCTGTGTGCACAAACTGGTCACTGGGACCCGCTCGGCTGGGACTCTGTGAGCAGGAACGTTTTGCTTCGTTGTTAACTGCAAAGGCGGCAGAGCCGAGGGGGCATCGGGGCACACACTCTGCCCTGAGAGCAGACCACAGAGGAGCCTTTGCGAGCAGATGTTTAATTAGAAAAAAACAAAAAAACAGCCCATCGCTCTTTACCCAGTTCTTGGCCCTCGAAGTACCTTGGAAGTTCTTCCCAGACCACCGTAATCTGAGCGGCAGCTCTGAACCAGCCCCAGGTAGTCACTAGGAAAACACAAACATTCCTACCCAGGCAGAGGCTGAAGAAGAGGCTCCTGGGGGTGCGGTGGGGGGACGGGAGGCACCCCGTTCTAACATGGAAGACATGGCTGGCTGCCGGCCATCGTCGCCGGGTTCCAGGACCCCAGGAGTCTGGGGCCCGCCGTCGGCTCCCTGGGTGTCTGGCGCTGTGGGACGGGACTCCGGGTGGATCTGCCTCAAACTCGCTGTGGCCCCGGGGCAGGGCCTCGCCTCTCTAAGGCTGTGAGAGGGGGTGACCTGCTGGCCTCCCACAGCCCCGAGCCTGGACACCGGGCCCGTCCCCAGGGACCTCTCTGCGTCTCTCCGCAGGGCATCTTCATCTTCTTCCTGGTCAAGTACAAGCCGCTCAAGTACAACAACGTGTACACCTACCCGGCCTGGGGCTACGGCATCGGCTGGCTCATGGCCCTGTCCTCCATGCTCTGCATCCCGCTCTGGATCTTCCTCCAGCTGGGGAAGACGGAGGGGACGCTGCCCGAGGTGAGACAGCCAGGAGGACGGGCCAGCTCTGCCTGGGAGGGCTGGCGGGTATGGGCACGTCCCACGTCTCAGCTTCCTCATCTGAACAACCAGCGTGATGAAAACGTGCCCCCACCTGCCCCGCAGGGGAGCTGTGGCCGGCCCCTCCCGGTGGCGTTCATCACTGTGGTTGTGCTGCAGGTGTCTCTGCGGGGCCTTGGGGTTGAATTTCTAGGATCTCAGCCTCAGTTTCCCTGCCTGTAAAATGGAATGACAGCAATACCTAAGTTTTAGAGGTTGTGAGAACTCAGCGAGTTCATGTAGGGAAAGCACTTAGACCAGGAGCTGGCCCAGAGGGTACCAAGCGTCAGCCCTTGCTGTTCCGCTAAGCCTGGCCATCTGACATTTGGGAGCACCCATCCTGTGTCGTCGCCGCGATGGGCTCTCTACCTGCAGTGTCTCCTGTAGTCCTCACAGCAAACAAGGCTAATAGGCATCATTTTCTGCATTTAACTGGCAAGGGAAACTGAGGCTCAGAAAAATGAAGTCACTTGCCAAAGGTTGATCATACAGCCAAAAGTGAGCAGACCAAATTTTTAAAAATAATTTCATCAAAGTTTGTTTTAGATAACATAAAATTTGCCCATTTCAGGAGTACAACTAAATAATTTTTTGTCATTTTCCCCATAGTGCAATCATCCCCATAAGTCAGTTTTAGAATAGTGTTATCTCCCAGTAAGATCCCTGGAGCCCAGGGAATAGTTAACCCCTGTTTCCATCCCAGACAATTACTAATCTCTCTGTCGCTGTGGATTTGCCTGTTGTGGACATCTGGACATTTCTTACCAATGGAGCTGTGCAGGATGTGGTCTGTCGTCGGCACAGTGAACGTTAACCCAAGCCCACCTCACTGCAGAGCGCACGCTCTCTATCTGACCTCCTGGCAGTCAGGTGGCTTGAGGGGGGTTTCAGCGGAGTGTTTGCTGTGCACCAGACACTCTTCTAAGCAGCTTACAAATGCTAAGTCATTTAATCCTCATGGCAATCTTGTGAGGTGGAGACTCTCTTGGTCTCCACAAACGAGGAAACTAAATGAAGCACAGAGAAGTGAAGCAACTTGCTCAAGGGCACACAGCCTCTGAATGGGAAATCAGAGACTCTGGAGTCTGTGGTCTTGTCCCTGGAGCCTCGCTGCCTCAGCTTCCTCTGCTGGATTGGATGCACTCCTCTGTGGGGCCTTGTCTCTGCCCCAGCACCACACCCCAGGGATTGCAGGAGTTGACCTTGCCCTCCTAGGCCAAGGCCAGAGGGAGACAGGAGTGGGTCTCCACAGGGCCAGAATGCAAGTTCCAGCCCAGAGTCAGCTGCACCCAGCCCCCTGCCCACCGAGGGGCCTGGCTCTGGAAGAGCCGTGCCTCGCCAGAAGGAGCAAGCCAGGAGGGAAGGTCCCTTCCTCACTGCTCGTGCCCCAGGGCAAGTCAGGCTCCCTGGTGCCCATAGGGAGTTTGGCCAAGGGCAGCTGGTTGGTTCTGATTCCAGCCACACATGTCCAGAGCAGAGCTGACCCCGGGCATTTAAACCTCCACCACTGGAAGGCCCCGGTCTGAACTTTCAGGTGGCTTTTTGGTGTTCAGAAATGCCCAGTGTCTCCTGGTAAATCTAGGAGATGATCTCAGACCTGGTGTGGGAGAGAGGGGAGGGACTATCTTCCTAGGTCCCCTCCATGTCCCTAAGCGCACACCTGCTAACTCAGACAGCAAGGCTTCTTAAAGGGGGCAAGTTCTTCGGCGGGGTCAGCCCAGTTTCCAGGCCTTCCTTCCCAAAAGACCTTGTGCTGGTTTGTTCCCCTCCCTGAGCCTCAGTTCCCACAAAGGTCCTGCTGATGGCCAGGAGGGATCTGGAGGGTGGGAGAGTTGTTCTGGGGACATGCACAACAGGAGATAACATGTTAGTGTTGTGCATGGGAAGCCTGGAAGGCGGGTACCGTTGCTGTCCCCTTTTTACAGACGAGGAGACGGAGGCGCAGAGGGGTTGAGTTTCTGGCCCATGCTGGGTGGTGGGGCTGGGACACAGACCCCGGCGCCTGGCTCCAGAGCCCGTGCTCCGGCCCCTGGTCTGCATCGCTGCCTGGCACGGTGCCGGGCACTCAGGAGGCGACAATAAGTCAGCGCAGGTGAATCCACCTATTAATCCCCCTGGATTAGGGTTCGATCAGCGCAGGTTCAGCCTCTCAGGCATGGCAGGATCCGAGAGAGGAAACAGACCTTGATCATGAGAAACGAGCCACCCCACAGTCTTGGCGGCCCTCCTGGGGAAAGGGTTTATGGCCAGAGAGGGTCTCCCAAATCCTGGCCCGGAGTCTTCTCCTGGGGGGGTCCTGGGGGGTCCAGATGAAGCTGAGCTATAGGGGCCCCATTTGGACTGAGAAGCAAGGCGAGGTGGCAGAAGCCCGGGCAGGAGTCCCCGAGTGGGGCCGCAGCCTCGCCCGGCTCGGTGTGGGCGCTTTGCAAGGCGGCCGAGGCCGTGCACGTTGGGTTTGGTGCTCATGGTCCTGCCCTCGAGCACAGCGCGGGGAGCACCCCACACCTGCTACACATTCCCCGGCATGGTGGCACCCCTTTTGTGCAAAATGCACCCATTTATCCAGCAATCGTCCTATAGATAGCCCTAGAGGTGCCTTTACCACTCACCCCACAGTGGCCCTTCCAGGCAGGCACTGTCATCCCATTTCACAGATGAGGACAGTGCAGTGAGTGGCCAAGCAGCGATCCAAACCCCAGCTTCTCGGTGTTCAGCAGACGGAAGGGGACGCAGCCATGGATGGCCCTGATGGCAGCTCTGGGTCCCAGGCACCTTCCATAGGCCAGGGGAGGTTAAGTACTTCCACATGCCGTCTCCTTACTCCACCTGACGCCAGGAGCAGGGACCTGCATTGTCCCCACTTTCCAGAGGAGGAAACTGAGACCCAGGGAGGTCATTCATCATCCAGGATGGGGCTGTAGGAGGCAGGGCTGGGGCCCCAACCTCCGTCTCATGATCCCACAGCACCAAGGCTTCCCCCTCGTGCAGCTGGGAGAGGCCGAGGCCGACCCCAGCACCCTGGCAGCTAATCTCAGACGGCTCTTCTCCCCTCCAACCATCTAGAAACTCCGGAAGTTGACGATCCCCAGCGCTGACCTGAAAATGCGGGGCAAGCTTGGGGCAGGCCCACGGACGGTGACGGTTAATGACTGTGACGCCAAACTCAAGGGCGACGGGGCCATCGCCACCATCACAGAGAAGGAAACGCACTTCTGAGCAGCCGTCTGCCACCGGTTCCTCCCCCTCCTCCCCCGTGTACATGAACACCTGAAACACGTGCTTCTCCTAATGCTAGGGCTTGCTCCTTTGCACATGATTTATTAACACGTTAATTTTCAGGTGGCCACCGCAGACTCTGGTTTAAAGTCACATCCTCTCCTCGCCCCGGTCATCGTGGAAGTAACCACTGCGAAGAGATAATACTGTACAGCAACTAGCGAAATTTTCTCGTCCTAGGGCAGTTTTAATCAATGCTTTCTAGGGGTTAGGAAAAAGTGTATAATACTGTAAAACTTTTATACTTGGGTTGTGGGGCAGGTGGGGTGGGGAGCAGTGCCTGTCCTCCTCCGTCAGCCTTTTAACCAAGCGTTCCACGTCCCTGTCTCTGACCACGGGCAGCCGCCCCTCCTCCGTGCCCCCAGGGAGAGCTCGTGCTAAACCTTCCCTTCTCCAAGGGCAGTGGGTTTGCAGACAGCAAGGTCAAGGCTGTGGGGCAGAGAAGAAAGGTCCCATCAGACTCAGGACTCCTGGGTTGGAGTCCCCCTGTCCCCCACCGCCACCACCCTGATCCCACTAAGTGACCTTGGGCACTCCCTTCCCCTCTCTGTGCCTCAGTTTCCCTACATCCCAAATTGGGGGAGGGGCTGGATTGGATGTTCCCATAGGGACTCTATTTGCATGCCTTGCTGGCTCCAGGACTTGCCTTTGATCTTGGCCTCTTCTGGAGATTTGCGGGCAGTAATCTCAGCCCTCTCTGCTCCCCTCCCCACCTGCTTATTTAAAACCGAGATTATCGTGGAAACGAAATGGTAGGGATGTGTGTTTCCCCCCAAAGCCCTAGTTTTATCTCATCGGGAGCAGCCTGGCTCTCTGGTGCCCGGCGGGTCCTCAGCCCCCATGGCCTGGCCTGCCCTCCTGTCCCTGTCCTCTGCTCTCACCCCCAGTTCTGTCTCCCCACCCTCAGCAGGGCTAGTTTTCTGGGTCAGGAGGTGCCGTCTACTCTTGCAGCCGCCTGGAGGGGATCTATGTCTTAGGCCCTTCCTCCAGGGAGCTACAGTGGAGCCTGACACTTGGTGTCCTCCCAAGGCCTTTCCCTGTCCCTGGCCACCTCTTCTCCCTCCTGCCGTCCCCTCCCCACCCCACCATCCTGCCTCTCATATCTTTCCCCATCCCACCTGCCTCTGTCGCCAGGGGACTGAATGAGAAGCCCCCACTCTTGCTGGAGGGAGAACGGGGCATCCGGAGTCTGCGGGAGGGCTGGTGTCGCTCCCCTCCCACCTGGCCGCAGACTCTTTGGCCCATACCGCTCTGATTTTCTGATTGGACTTTGCATCTGCCTCTGCCTTGGTGTCTGAGCTCCTAGGGGTGGAGAAGGTGCAAGCTTTTTTCCTTTTCCTGTATATTCCCGATCTGATTTGGTGGAAATCTGAACTTCTTCCAGACCCGGGCAGGGGACCCATGTGGTTTTTTCACCCACAAGTTTGCAAACTCCCAGTGTCTCCGCTCTGGCCAGCCCCTCTCTGAAGCCCAAGTTTGCTAAGAGGGATGCCCAGTGCCCCTCTGGGCAGTGGGGTACACCAGGTCTAGCCGCCCCCCACCCTGTGTGCACAGCTCAGGCCCCCCTGGCCTCTGACGGACAGACCACCGTCCCTCTCTCGTCTCCCTGAGCTGTCTGGCCCGAGCTGGGCTTCCTGCACGCGTGGTGCTCAGCTGCTCTCCTGCGGCGAGCCCCTGGAGGAAGCCCCCCCACCGCTCTCCACACCAGCTCTTTCCAAGGACAGCTCCCGGTGTCGCACAGCATTCATGTGGCGCTCAACACTTGACTCGCTTGACACTGCTCACGGGGCAGCGTGGAGGGCTGACTGTTGTTTTTTGTGTTTTGTAATTTCCTACTAGTGTTGGGATAACTCTGGGGGTGGGGAGGGCGCCGTGGGGCAGGGGAACACATCATCGTGATGACTTTTTTGATATTCATTAGAAACAATACATCCTTTCTGAGATATTTACGGTATTATTAAAAAATGAAAAAGGTTATTGGGTATTCAAACGGCACGAGATTGTCTGCTTACTCATTTTTAAAAATTAAAGAAATGAACAAACTATCGTGTGGCTGTCCCCAGCAGGGTGCTGGTCACTGGATTTTTCTTTCTGGTTTTTGTTACCTCCATGATACGCCTGCAAAGCCGCCTGAGTTCGGCGTTTGGAGGTTGCAGTCTCAACTCAGTACGGCCAGTTGGAAACAAAGTAAAAAGCAGTGGGGTTTCAGGAGCCCAGGCTTGCTTCCGATGTGTTCACCCTTCGCCTCCTCTGTGCTGGATGCTTTACTAAAGTGATCTCTTCAATCCTCACAACAATGGGTAGATACTTTTCCACGTTGTGTATGTATTGCGTGATTTATTTATTACTTCCCCTCATTGAGACACAGAGAAGTCAAGCAATTTGCCCGCAGTTACACAGCTAGTCAATAACAGGACCGGAAAAAGAACTCAAGTCTGTCTCACCCCAGGCCCCGTGTCTTGATCGCTGTGCCTTACTGTTTCTCACGCTGCAAGGCCCGAAGAAAGCAACAGCCACCTCACGGTGGCAGAAGTAGCTGCCACAGAGCTCACGCGCCTGTTCTGGCGGGCAGACCCTCCTGTCCGGGGCAGGCCAGGCAGGGTGGAAGGAGATGAGGATTTGCAGCGTGCAGCCCTGCTTCAGGCCCCTGGATCTGCCCCTGCCAGCCTCAGTTTTCTCATCTCTAAAATGGTGATAATGGCTCCCATTCTGGCTGCAGGATAATCATGAAGTTCCTGTGCACTCTGAGCGTGAATGGTAAAGTTATGTGTTCACATTGATTTTTATTATCCTCAATGAGCAGTGCCTACGCTCAAAAAGTGTTTGTGGTATTGCTCAGAACTTAGACAAAAATCTTTAAATTTGTGTCTGAGATTTCCAAATGGCAGCTTGAGACCACCAAGTGTGTTTTATCTTGCTAGCCCATGGTACAGGAAGATCGTTTTACGCACTGTCTACTCATTCCTCTCTGGTCAACTTTTTTGCTTAAAATCCCCGATCTTGGTTCTACCTGAACCTTAAAGTCTTGCTCTCTCTGAGGTGGTAACAGCTGCTCACAGGGAAAGCATACCACAGAGTTCCGGAATTCAGAACACCTCTGTGATCCACAGAGGCCCCTGAGTACTTCATAACTTCACAGAGCCACAGACATCGGTGCAGACACCTGTCACTTGTCCCCTGCCACCTTCATTCCTCATGTCTGAAAGTGCATTGTGTTAAGTAGCTGCAGTTGCAAGACAAGGATAGGCTGGGTCACAGAAATGTGGCTGTCACGCATTCCCAGGGAACCTGTTTTGCAGATGCTTGTTCCTACAGAGTTAATAGTATCAGGAATTAATTTACCCAGGAGACCCCGCAGGCTGCAGTGTGTGCCAGTGACCCCTTCTGGCCAAGTGTGATTCTGCAGCCTGGCTCTATCAGACACTACAAAAAACCAGAGAAGGGGAGGGGAGCTTTGGAAGTGAAGTCAAGGGCTACCTCAGGCCTAAGAGATTTCCTGTGGAATCAGGGAGGAAATCACGCACCAAAGAGCAGACACAGACATTTTCTCCTGAGATATGCAAACTTTGGAAAATTGGGTCCTTTCATGCATTTAGCAGGTCTTTACTGACATTGCTGACCTTTACTGACCTGTTGACCTTACTGACCTAATAATGTTCCTTGCTTGGACCTAAGACTAGGGCTATTAAGACAAGTGGAACAGCCCCTTCCCTTGAGTGCTCCTGCTCATCTTAGTCAGGAGGAGAGGTGTCCACACCACTCTGGACAGGGGTAAGTTCATGGGGAGAAGCTGCTCTGACTTCCTGTTCTCAGCCTTCTCCAGCCAGTTGGAGTTCAACAGGGTGGCACTGGGCAAGTCTGCCCACTTCCACGGGCCTCGGCTTAGCCACTGGAACAATGGTGAAGAAATGAGGCCCAGCGCAGGAACTTAGCTGGCCCAAGATTCCCCCAGAACTCCTCTGTACTCCCTTCTCACAACCAGCCCCTGCGCCGTCTCAGGCAGTGAGATGTTAAAAAGCAAATGAGCTTGGGCACCTCATTACCCATTCGGGAGAAGAGTCTGTCTTTGTTGCCAACTCTGGCAACTTCTCTGTCTCTGACTTCTAAGTAAGGTCTGCCTTGTGGGGGCTGCTGGGAGGAATAACACTCGCACCACTCAGAGCTTCCAGGTGCGCGGAGGTGTCAGAGCCACTCCACAAGAAACCACAGGGCAGAATGTGCCAAGGCCCGAGTGTCCAGGGAGTGCCCAAGGTAGGCCTCACACTGTTCACTGAGTGCCTGCTAGGTCCCGGCGTCATGCCTGCATTGCTCATCAGGGCCTCACAACAGATCTAAGAGGTAAGTAGTGTTAATCCCATTTTTCGTATGAGGAAGCTTAAGATCTGTAAATAGTTTGCCCAAAGAGATGCAAGATATACCTCCTGGCAGGGGGAGGAGCTGGGCTGGGATCGAGGTTTGCTGGTCTTTGGAGCCCGTGTACCCAGCACTTAACGGCAGGTGCGGGACTCGAGCTGCGCCTTGAGGGATAGAGGCTCGGGCTGGGAGGCGCGTTTGAGACGAGGCAACAGCCTGCGCAAAGACAAAGCAGGGAGACATCTTTGGGGGAATGTGGCAGAAACCAGAGTCCTCCCCGTGCCTGGTCTACTTTTTATAAGCAGCTGTGAGGCTGGGGTGACCCCTCTTTGATCCCTCTGACAGAGGAGTGTCAGGTGACACCAGCTCATCAGGGTTGGCACCTGGCGCAGGTCCTTCCACAAAGCAGGGGCTCAGTGGACACATGCCCGGCTTGTGTCAGCGTGGGGAGCAGGGAGGAAAGGGATAAACAGGCATTGAGGGCCTGCTCAGCGCTGGAAACCGTACTGGCCCATCGCATGTGTTGGCTTGCCCTCGGCCACCGTGTGGGTTGGCATGGTGTTCATTCTACCAAGGAGGAAGCAGCTTCAGAGAGGTAGAGTCCACCACCCAAGGTCACAGAGCTGGGGTAACAGCTCCAGGGGTGCCTGGCTCCAAGGCCCAGGCCCTTTCCGCAGACATCTGTATTGGTCAGGCTTCTCCAGAGGAACAGCCACCAGGATATAAATCCAGATGCACAGGAAGAGATTCCTTGGGAGGGACTGGCTTGTGCACTTATGGAGGCCAAGAGGTCCCGTGATCTGCCTTCTGCGAGCTGGAGGCCCAGGAAGCTGGGGGTATGGCTCCCGTCCGAGCCTGACGGCCTGAGAACCAGAGCGCAGGTGTCCGAGGGCAGGAGGAGATGGGTGTCCCAGCCCAGGCCCTTTTGTTCTATTCAGGCCCTCAAAGGATAGGCGATGCCCACCCACATGCTCATCTCTTCCGGAAGCAATGTTTTACCAGCCGTCTGGGCACCCCTCGGCCTAGTCCAGTGGACACGAAATAACCGTCACAGACTGTTGGGAGCCACTGAGTGTCCCCATGGCCATTAGCACTGACAGGTCGTGCGAGGCTATGGAAAAGCTACGGATGGTGGCAGAGGCCATGTGGGGAAAGTCTGAGGGTCTTCGGGGGCCTTGAAATGCCTTAGTGACACTAGGGACCTCTGGAAGCCTCTGTAGTTTCTCAGAAATGTTAGAAGTCCACTGGGTTCACCGAGAGGGACAAGGGGACGTGGGGCCAGGGAGAGGCCTTGAGAGTGGAGGGGAACACAGGGCCCTTGGAGACCTGAGAGAGGTGCTGGGGGCCCCGCGGATCCAGTAGAATTACATAGAGCCATTTGGGGGTGATGAGGGGCTGAGAGTGACAGCAGGGTATGGGAGTCGTAGGGGGGCTATGAACAAAAGCGGGGATGATTGGGGAGTGTTTAAGAGATACCGAGAGCCATCAGGAGTCATAAAAATATCAAGGCCTTTGGTCATTGCTGGGGGGGGCCTTTGGGGGTCACCTTGTGGGAACCATGCAGCCTTGAGGAAAGGGGAGGGGAGCTCAGAAATGCTCTCAGAGGTGGGGCGGACACAGTGGAGGGACTCAGTGTGAGCGAAGAGGGTGGCGCCCGCCTGGAGTGACGGAAAGGCGCAGCCAGAGCTGCAGACCCCGAGAGGCAGTTGCAGGTATGGCCCGGCCCAGGGACACCACGACCTTGACCTGCCTAGGCCGGCACAGGCCCAGGCTTTCCGGACATGCCTCACCTGGGTCTGGCAAACACGTGGCTTTTCTTATTCTTCTGGGAATTTTCTCTGCCTCCCTTTGAGTCTCTTTCCAAAGCCAGCCATTCCCGGAGTGACAAGGCTCTCGCAGACCAGTCTGCGCAGGAGCTCAGGGCCCGCCAGAGGTGCGGGAGGTCGGGGAAACCCCGCAGAGCAATCCGGGCCTGATCCCTGGGAGACCCCGGTCAGGTGGTGGAGAGAAGGGACCGAGGAAACTGTAGCGTTCAGGCAAGTATCATTTATTGAGCGCCTGCCGTTACCTGGGATAAGGTCAGGTATTTTCCATATGCCTCAACAACCTGCAACCTCAATTTATTCCCATTTTACACACGTGCAAACAGGCCCAAAGAGGTAAGTGGAGGAACTTGCCCGGTGTCACACAGGGTGAGATGGAATTCGAAGCCAGGGGTACCAAACCCAGAGTCCTTGATTTTTTTCTCTATACGGGCAGCTCCTGCTTGGCCCCGGTCTCCAGCAGGGACAAATGAGCGCTGGGCCTCGCCGCCCCGCCCGCCTCCCCCGCCCCGGGGTCCGGGGCTCAGACAGGCAGGTGGCAGAAAGTCTGCCACCAGGTGGCGCTGCTGCCAAGCCCAAGCCCCCTCCCTGTGGTCCAGGCTCAGGCCAGTGAGAGACTAGAGGGTCCAAAGGCCCACCCTGGGTGCCTGGATGGGGACAGAAAGACTGCCCTTGACAAAAATGCATATGCCATCCTTCCCACCCACCCCGTCCCTAGCTGTGTTTGCAGCACGACCCCAACAGCCAGACGCACCGGTGTTCAGTTTTTACTCTCCCACTCCCTGACTGTGTGACCTTGGGCAAGTGACTTCACCTCTCTGACTTCAACGTCCTCATCTGTACAAATGGACAGAAGGAGCCTCTCTGGCAGGGACGCTGAGAGCGTAAATGTGGCACTGGTGAGCGCCAGGCGTCTGACACGTAGAAGAACGTGGTTGCCATTACCAGTGACCCAGGACCACAGTCAGAAGGGCCCCTGCTGATGGCAGAAGAACACGTCCTAGCTGGTTCTGAACTCACCGTGCACCTTGGACAAAGACACTCTGCCTCTCCAGGCCTCGGTTTCCTCGTCTATAATGCGGGACTAATCACAGGAACTCTCCCTTCTGGTCATTCTGAGGATGGGATGACATTGTAGCTATCTGGCATTTGTTTTAGAAAGCGCCGAGTAAGCAGGAAGGGCGGCCACTGCAAACACTCCTGTTAGCGCTTTCTGGGCTGTGCAGCTGGGTGAGCGTGCGCGCGGCAGTGAGGCGCGAGGAGCCCAGGGCAGCCCCTCTGGTCCCCCAGCACGCAGGACGGGCCTCGGGTTTGTTCTGACCGCAGACCTGGCAGTGACGCGGGCCCTTCCTCCAGCCCCTGCCTCGGTGTCTTCCTGGCCATGCCCCAGCCCTGGCGTGCTCCACCGCCCCGGAGCCTGGCCCTGGCCCTCTGGATACAGCGCTGTCCGAGCGCCTGCCCAGGACAGCGAGGGCGCCGAGCTCGGGAACAGTGCTGATTAGCTCTCGATGGTGAGGTGTGGGCTGATTTTTATCTGCTTTTTCTTTCTTTCTTTTTTTTTTCCTGTACCATCCAATTTTTTTTTAACAAAGAGCATCTATTGCTTTTATATTCCAAAAGAAACAAAATCAATAAAGCTATTTTAAAAAGTCCTCTTCGTGCTATCCAGAGGCTGGTTTCC
The DNA here is from genome assembly GCA_004363605.1 of Indri indri. NCBI lineage: Eukaryota > Metazoa > Chordata > Mammalia > Primates > Indriidae > Indri > Indri indri. The sequence continues at coordinate 6,178 of RJWJ010007517.1, read as the reverse complement.
AACGAAGGTGCTGAGGGAAAGAAAACGGTTGTCCTGCGGTTGGAAGAAATGGCCAGGGGAGGGAGGGGAGTGGGGGCCGTGCCACCCCCGACGTCCTTCCACCCTGGGGTCCAGCCTCCCCCTGGAGAGCTGAGGAAGAAGCCAAGGGAGCAGGACCCTCCGGCCGCACACACGTGCGGGCATTCCGGGGGCTTCGAGCTTGCCGCGGGTCTCAGGGAGGCGGCTGCAGCTTGTTGGGGGCTGTGTGCTGAGTGCCACCGCCTCTTTTAACTCATCGCCCCCCGCACTGAGGCGGCTGGGATTGTCAGCCCAGTTTACAGATGAGGAAACTGAGGCATGCACTTGCATTCTCACTGCCTTCCGGATCTCTCCTTTGAATGTCCATTCAGCATCTCAATCTCCATTTGCCCAATTGATGAATTTATCTCCTCCAACCCCGCCCCACCCAGCCTGCTCCTTCCCAGCTCAGCCAGTGACACCGGGGTCCACCCGCTTGCTTCCTGCCGCAGGTGTTGATGGAGCACCCGCTGTGATCCTGCCCGTGGAGCTTGCATTCCAGCCGGAGGAGACAAGACCACCATTTTAGAAAGTAGGAACATACAGTGTGGCAGAAGATGAGAAAGAATCCGGCTAAAAATAAAATGGAGAAGAGGGATAGGGAGGGTCAGGGAGTGTGGGGGGCGGGATTTTAAACAGCTGGTCAGGGAAGGCCTCGCTGGGAAGGCGAGGGAGGGAGCCCGTGGCTGCGCAGGGAGGAACACGCAGGCCGAGGGAGCAGCATGGGCAAAGGCCCTGGGGCGCAAGCTGCCCTGCAGTGCGCACAGAGCAGCTACGAGGCCAGGGTGGCTGGTGCAAGTGAACGCGGGGAGAGTGGTAGGACAGCCAGAGAGGTGGCAGGCGGGTTGTGACGGGCCGGGAGGCCAGTGCGGATGCGAGGAGGATGAGCAAGGGTGTGGGGCAGAAGAGGGCCATGCTCTGATCCCTGTTTTAAGAAGGCCCTTCTGGCCGTCAGGGAGGGGCTTCGGCAGAAGCACAGAGACCAGGCAGGAAGCCGTTGCAGTCCAGGAGAGACGGCGGCTGTACGAGAGGGGGAGAATGGAGACGTGAGCGACTCAGACCGGCAGGATTTCCTGGCGGATGGAGGGAGAGAGGAGTTGAGGATGATGAGGTTTGGGGCCAGCGGGTTGAGTGAGAAAACCGCCTCACTCCGCGTTCAGCTGACCGCTGGGTCTCGGCTCTTCCTCCTCCCGATCTCCCAAATCCACTGCCTTCCCTCCAGCCCCAGCCGCTGCCTCGAGCCTCTGCTGTCCCCTGGACCCCTGCCGAAGCCCCTTCCTAGCCTGCCTCCCTCCCTCCCTCGGGGCACCTTCCCCAGCACCCCTGATGGGCACATCACACCTGCCAGCACTCACAGCTGGGCACCCTGAGCCAAGCACACCCCACCGCCCACTGCTGAGTGTTCCTTCTGCCTGAGAGCTACCGCCCCACGAGGAAATTGGGGTGCAGGTACCAACAGATGTGGGAGTGATACTGGGTCACCAAAAAAACCGCAGTGTCTGCCACCCAGATAAACCCCACCACCAGGGCCAGCTCCACGATGACCGGGGAGGGGATGGCAGCCCCATGGCCAGCAGGGAAAGCCTCCCGGGGCAGAGGCCAGGCCTGCGAAGAAGCTCAGCCCTCAGTGATTTCAAGTGTGGGCTCTGGCATCCCAAAGACGTGGGTCTGAGTCCTGGCTCTGCCCCTTACGCCATCCAGGTGACCTTGAGCAAGTCCCTTCACCTCTCTGAGCCTCCCTTTGCCTCATCTGCAAACTGGGACCAGTAATCTCCAGGCCTCAAGATTTTTGCAAGACCAGGGCGTTCCATTAGGGTGCTGGCTTGTGTTAACCTAGGACAAGTGGATGTTGGCGTATACTATTCTAGGACGATATCTCCTAGGGCCTGATGGTCCCCCGTAAAAGGAACAGACACAAGCTTTGGAGCCAGACAGACTGGATTCCCTTCGAGCTCAGCCAATTACCGGCTAGGTGACCTTGGACAAGCCCCTACCTCTCTGAGCCTCCATCTTCTCCCCTGCAAAATGGGGCCCACCTCTCCCAGCAGAAGCAGCTGTCAGTCCATGCACCCAGCACACAGTAGGTACGCAGCCAAGGTGCTAGGGAGTTTGGACTTCATCCTGGAGGCAGCTGGACTTCTCGCTCCAACACCCCCCTTCCTGGACCAGGGCAGCTGCAGGCCTGGTGGGTGTTTTTATCTCCAAGCCGCAGTGGGCTAGCGGAGCTCGGCAGAGTCCCTGGGCGCACGGACAAAGAGCTGTTGTTCCCGCAGATCTAAAATTGCCTCCCTCTGATTGCCGCTATACAAACCCAGGCGGCTGCTCGCTTCCCCCATCCAGTTGGGTCTATTTCAAGAACACGCTGATTAGCGCTGATTGCGGCTTGATTGTGGCAGGCGCTGTGCCCAGCCCCCTCCCCAGGCTCTGCGGGCGCGCACGCTCCTGCTCCCCCACCCCAACCCCTGCTGCCACCCAGGGGCCACCAGACCAGGTGACCAGGCAAGTGGCACAGCACACCTGGGCTGGGGTCCTCATTCTGCCTCTACCTCCTTGTGGGACTTGGGGCAGGTGATCTCCCCTCTCCCAGGCCTCTACCCCTCTGCAAAATCCTGCTGAGCTCAGGACTGTGCAGAACAAAACAGTACCCAGGGAAATGTGCCTTAATGGTGTGCTGTTAGACACTGCGATGGGTCAGTGACCTGGGGAGGGGGCTCTTCAAAACACCATCACACACACGCTTGCACACGTATGCATACACGCACACACATGCACAAACTCATAGAGACCACTTGCGCCTCTGGTGTACTTGAGGCTGCCCTTGGAGGTGGGATTGAGCGTTAATAATCAGCGCTTCCCTTCGCTGAGCGCTTGACTCTTGCCTTGGGCACCTCATCACTTGCAAACACCACAGCCATCTTTGAAGGTAGGTATTTTGTGCCCATTTTGCAGGTGAGGGCCCTGAGACTAACAGAGGTGACGTGACTTGCCTTGTACCTGCCAAGGAGGGAATAGGGACATCAGGATTTGACCCTGATGTGTGAGCCGGAAGCTTGTGTTTCTCTCTCAGCATCGCACAGCCTGCTCAGGGTCTTCCCCAGACTGAGGAGCAGCCACAAGGGGAACAGTTTGTCGCACATCTAAGGCTAGTTATTTTTATTGTGCTTGTCTTGTATGATCCTGGAAACATCCTTTTCCCTCTCAGGGCCCCACTTCTTCTGTAAAATGGGGGTCAACTCAGTGTCCCCCAGATGCTAGGCCATTGCCCCGGTGGATGGACTGATTCTTGGAATAACCTGGAAGCACATTTTAAAATGCAGATTCTGAGCCAGGCGCGGTGGCTCATGCCTATAATCTCAGCGCTTTGGGAGGCCAAGGCAAGAGGATCATCACTTGAGGCCAGGAGTTCAAAACCAGCCTGGGCAACATAGCAAGACCCTGTCTCTACAAACAATTTAAAAAATTAGGTGGGTGTAGTGGCACACACCTATAGTCCCAGCTACTTAGGAGGCTGAGGCGGGTGGATCCCTTGAGTCCAGGAGTTCAAAGCTACAATGAGCTGTGATTGCACCACCATACTCCAGCCTGGGCAGCGCAGTGAGACCCTGTCTCTAAAAAGAATAATAATAATAATGTGGATTCTGGACTCCATCCTCAGCCATCTGGAATCAGTAGGCCTGGGATGGGCCCAGGAATCAGTATTTTAAGGCACTCCCCAGGTGACAGTGAGCACCAGAGGGTCAGTGGTTCTCTTTGTGGAAAGCCCCCACTCCAACTTGCCATCTTGTCCCCCCAAGTCAGAAGCCCAGACACCACTCAATGCTTCCCCCAGACTCCCTCAACCCCCAAATGCAACCATCTGCAAGACTTCTCTGTTCACTCTCACATGGGCCTCTCTGCACCCCCACTGGCATCCCCTGCCCCCCGAGCTCCCCATCACCCCATACTGGGCCACTGCAGCAGCCTCCTCCCTAGACTCCCTGCTGCCACTCTGGCCCCCCCTTGATTTTCTATACAACAGATGGAAAGATCTTGACATCCAAATCTCAACACCAGCCTCCCTCCCCCTTAAACTATCAATGGCTCCCCATTGCTCCACGGATAAAGATTGAGCCTTGCCCTATAGTCTATAAGGCTTTGCGGGGACCAGCCCCTGCCCCCTCTGCAGTCTCATTTTACACCACCAATTCCCTCCTTGCAGCCCCCTAGTCTTCTCTCAGATTTCAGATTTCAGCCCACTGTGTACCTGTCCACCAGAGGGCCTTCGCATCGCTGCCCCTTCTTCCCGGATAGAGCACCTTCTCTCCCTGCTTTTAGTAAACTACCCATTTATTCGACAGAGCTCAAATCTCACTTCCTGGAACTATCCTGGGAGGAACTGGGATGCCCTGGTGGTAGTGAGCTCCCTGTGTAGAGAGGAATGCCAGAAGATTCTGCGTATCCACCTGGAAGGAAGTCCTAAAGGGGAGGTCTGCTTTGGGTCTGAGCCCGAGATCCTTCTCCCCACCTAGGAGAGCCTGTGGTCCTCTAGTCTAGGACAAGGAAGCCTTGCCCTCCTGGGCCGTGGAGACCAGGGGGCAATGGAGACCCGGCCCTGGTCCTGGGCAGCAGCGGGCTCCAGAGTTCTGGCTCCGAGACTGGAATTCTCATTCCATTTTCCTCTCGGCCCCTGGGCCCCGGGCAGAATCGGGAAGTGGAACAATCTGCCTCCCTCTGACTGTGGGTTGGCGGGGCCCTGCCGCCCCCAGCGGGTTCCGAGGAGCGTTCAGATCAACTCCCCCCCCACCCCCCGCTGCTCTGAGAGCCCTCCCTGCCCCCTTCCTCTCTCCCGCCCTCTTCCCCGTCAAGGTCTCTGCTCCCTCCTTCCTCTCCCTCTCCCTCCTCCCATCTTCGGGCACCCTCCCTGTCCCCTCCCTCGGCGGTTCAGCTCCCTACCAGAAAGTCTCTCCCCGCCCCGCAGCCCTTTGCTGTTCTCCCATATTTCAAAGCCCCCAGCATCTCTGTTTGGGGATGGGGCTCCAATGTCACCTTCCTGAGGAAGAGGAAGAGGAGAGAGAAAAGCCCTCGCAGTCCTGCCCTGGCGTCCTGCGGCGGAGCGGCACGGCCTGGTGAGCAGGGGGGAGGCTGCAGAGCACAGGCTCTGGAGTCACAGATCTGGGTTCAAATCCTGGCTCTGCCGCTTCCTGGCTGTGTGACCCTGGGCAAGTCGCCTGCCCTCTCAGGGCCTCAGTCTCCCCATCTGTAAAATGGGGATAAAGCTAGTTCCTGCCTCCCAGGGTTGCTGTGAAAATTCAAGGAGCTAACGTATGCAAAGCGCTTAGCACCGGGCCGGAAACACAGTGGGTGCTCAGGAACTTTAATGGGTAGTCAGGGACTGGCCTTGGTCCCACACTTCACATCCGGGGTGTGAGGTGGACATCTGAGCCACTCTGCATTTCTAAGTGAGCCCCCAACTGAAGATGGGGACTCCTGGGTTGAGACTCCCGAGGCCTTCACACCTGTCATCTTCGTAACCCTTCCAACGAGGGCTGGGATGGCATCCCGTCGTGGTATGCACGAAGCAGCCGATGCTCAGGAAGGCGAGGCCGCTTGCCCCAGGTCTCTCAGCACATTCAGCGAGGCCCGTGCTGGACCCAGCAGCTATGCAGCCCTTGGAACCTGCCTCCCTCCCTTACCTGGCCTGGAAACCCTCACGGGCTTGGCACGAGGTCTCCTAGGCCCGCGTGGGATGTGGGAGAGGGGTGGGACGTCTGCCCACAGCCCAGACCCTGTAGACCCCACCCCCACCCCCAGTTGCTAGGCAGCAGCTGCTCGAGGCTGAGGGCCCCAGCAGAGGTGGAGCAGGTGGAGGCCGAAGCAGCTGGCTCTATCCTTCACAAAGAGGCCTGGCAGCTGCCCCCAGGTCAAGCACAGTGAGAATCGGAGCTTCCCAGGTGAGCAGGGACTTGCCCAAGGTCACTAGAGATGTGGGTTGGCACATCCTAGTACCAAATGTCAGAGGTGGCAGGACCCTTAGAAAGTCAGCTACTAGAGCACACACGCTACCACCCTCGATTCCTGAGCCCAGAACAGACATCACTAAGCAATGACCGTTCTCCTTCCCCTGAGCCCAGGCTAGCCTCAG
>RJWJ010007516.1:0-57280 GCA_004363605.1 Indri indri | reverse complement strand
CTGATTAGCATTCTTAATTCCATCTACAGCCTACTTTCCCTTTGCTGTGTAACATATTTATGGGCTCTGAGGATTAAGACATGGGCATCACTGGGGAGGGCGGGGATTATTCTGTCTATCATAACCAGTCAGCCAATGAGTGAGTACCCAAATAACTAACAGACTAACCAATAAGCATCCAGCTCTAGGTGATGACCGCTCAGTTCCTCTGAAGCAGCCGGTTTTCGGGAGAGCCGTGGGAGAACAGAGTGAAGCTCAGCTCCACCCCCACTTCCTTCCCCCCAAGGTTTGCTTTCCTTGTCTATAGCATAAGGATAACAAAGCGCCTATTTCACAGGGTGATGGTAAACACTACATGAGAAAATATGCGTATGTCTGGAATATAACCACAACTTAACATAAAGGTACTGAAAGAATGGAAATGTAAAAAATAAAAATAGGCACCTATGTTCCAGGATACTAAGGTGCTAGTTCTAGAGATGGCGTGCCGGAACTGAAAGTATCTTAACAATCATCAAATGGAAGACAAGGAGCTGAGGTTCTGAGAGGGGAGTGGGTGTCATTCCATAGATGGCAGAAATAAGATTATAAATCAGCACTGGATCCGAAGCCATGAGACTTCTCTTCTTGAAACCACTCAATCATTCATCAGGACTGGGATGCCATGAAAGATATTTGGCATCTATGGACAATGGCGTCCCATCGAGCACACCTCCTTAAAGTCCTGTCTGTTTCACACATCTATTAATAGAAGCTGTTCTCCTTAAGCTGACTTCCAACAATTTTTTTAAAATAGTATTTCAGCAAAGTTTCAGTGATATAGATACAAAGCAGAATACACAATTGTACATTCACGATGGCAGCAGTTATGTAGAAATAAACATTTTTGTTTTACTTGAAATAAATGCAAAAAATCTTAACAGTGTTGATTTTGACGTCCTATCTAGTGGGCGTTTTTTATTTTCTTTTTTATCTTTTCTAGATTTCCTAAGTGAGCATGACTTTTACAGTAAGGAAATACTAAAGTGCTTATTTTCAAAAATAACAGTAGTAAGAAAGATTACTTTTTTTAGTCAATTATTTTATCCCTTCATGGTCCCAGATTTCTACAATCTGGATAGTCAAGTATTTCCTTTATAGTCTCAAAAATATTATTCTCAGCTGTTGCTTTCCCTAGTTCTAGGTTATCTCTGCTTAAACCCACAGTACTGCCCCCCCCAACATTAACGACCTCATAAGCAAGTGTATGGACCATATAAAACTAAAATGCTGCCATCAGAGAAAACAATAGCTTAAAATGCATGTATCATCCCAAAGCACCACCACCAGCATCACTTAACTGAAGTTCTCCAATTTCATATTGTTTTCCCTTTCCCTTCTCACTACATTCATTACTGGAGCAAACTCCTTTGTAACACAGTTTCAAATCCAATAAAGAAATGCATTCGGAGACTGTAACTCTAAGTAGGAACACAAGTCTCTCACAACCCGCATTCCCCTAGTTGCAATTGGTTTAATCTCTTTCTGAACGTTTTCTTAATACAGGCTTTTACCATGGGCCATTTTTCATGTGTCCTGGTTTTTCATCACTGAATTCTTGAGTAAGACCACAGACATTAAAATGATAACATATCATGTTTAAATCATGGTTAAGTTCAAGGGGGTAAATAACATGCTCTGTCTTGGGTTAGAATGAAGGAAAATGATTGCAGATCATGACTGGATCGTTTTCATAATATTTGGACTTCTTTCTGACTGTCACACTTGGGTTAATGGAGTTAAATTTTGAAAGTCGGTCTAGACTCTAGAGCATTCAAAGGTCATTGTGCACACACCCAGGGGTGGGGGTGGAGACAAGTTTTCTCAGAGCCAAGGCCGAAACAATTCATCAAGGTAGCAAATTCAGATCCCTATTACAAAAAGATCTCCAAGTACCTCAATAAAAATGAGAAGAAGCAGTCTTACTCAAAATTGACTATGAGTTAAAAATCTGTCTTAGAAAATACTGAGCCTTACCTGATATCCAGAGGGATAATTCCAACAAATCAGACTTATAAGACGTGCAGGATTTATTACATTAATTATTCATAAGAGAGAGCTTCTAGGAGTCTCATGATTGACTGACCTGACCTTCTGCATTATGTCTCTGAGATTCAGAAATTTCCCAGTACAGTTTCATTGACCCAGCTTGTTTTCCTATACCCTATAATACATCCACTGACTCTCCCTCAAATTCACTGCACTGACCACTACACCTTTGTCTGTAACTACAGTCCCTGAAATATCCTGACATGCGGGAAGGTCATTGGCTGTTAGGACTTCGAATTTGCCTGATGTTACTCATGACTTCTAAAATCTGTCTACACTTTGATAATAATTATAATAATCTTATCAACAGCTAACACTCACTGAATGCTTTCTAGGTACCAAGATTTTTACTTGAATAATCTCATTTAACTCTCATAACAACCGTATGAGGTAAGTATCAGCTATTAAACTCTCTGAGCCTCAGTGTTCTCATCTGTAAAATGGGCATGTGCAAAATGACAGTGTCACGCAGTGGATAAATACTAGATCTGGGAGTCACACCCAGGAATTCTTAACATTGGAGTCTGTGCTCTTTGACACTGCACTATGTTTTCCCAGTCTTCTTGCTGCCAAAACTCCCAAGGTCAACCTCATCCATTCACTCCACACAACTTGTCTTCTTCTATAGTCTATCTATATAAATGTGTATATAGTATATATGAGTAATTTCAGAATAACTGAAGATCCTCAAAAACAGTACAGAGAGCTTCCATACATCCGTCATCCAACTTCCTTTTTATTCTATATTGTCATCAGTCTTCAGGTCATCACTGTCAAACCAAAATCAGCTAAACCACAGCATGACAGAGATACAGCCACAAAGACCATCTAATATTTTAACAGGGCCTTGTATGGATAACAAGTCTATCCCCTGGGTGGAGGAGGCTCTCAGCTGGCTATGTCATACTTTATCTGTTATTTCTAATGATTCCCTCTGTACACAGCACAGACACCGACTTTGCAAATCTGCACGTTTGCGTAACAGATAGATCAGAGATTTGTTGTTGGATCCTTAACCAATTTAAAGAAGTGTCCCCCTCTCTAGAAAATGCAAAGACAAATAAGCCTATGTATTTCGGGTACTTTGCAAATACCAGAGGACCTCTCTTTGAGTTAAATCTTACCTTTTTTTTTTAAAGCTAACAATTGCCGTCTGCCCTGCTATCTTTTCCCCCCATCTTTATAGAGCTCCTCCACATCACTAACTCTGGGGAGGCTGCCAAAAATTTGCAGAATCACTTCATCTAAGACATGGCTTCAACCACTGAACTGTTGTTGGTTTGGGGCTGCGGAAATGGCCATCTGCCAAAGAACACATGTAAATGCCACCAGGACAATCTCATCAGGCGGCCAGGACAGTGGATCTCCTTCTCCCACCGTGTCAAATCCATTACTTCAGGGATTTCCTGACAACAGGGCAGCCCAGTTGGCTCCTCAGCTATGTGCTTGCCGAAGGTCAATCCACTTATGTGCTCAGACCCCAGTGACATCTCGCAAATTAGTATTTATGAGACTAATATTCCGTCCAAGCTAAACATTCTAAGTTAAATGTTGCTGGCTCCTTTCTTGATAAACTGAAAGTCTGTACTTCTCAGACCAAATATTCTACTAGAGGATCAGGTGGTTATTAGTGAAATCATAACACCTTAAAAAAAAGGTCTTAAAAGAGAATTAGAGAACAATTGGTCCTTGAGTACTCCCAAGCCAAGACAATGAGCCCTCTTTCAGATGAGCATTAAACTGTATGTTTATTGTATTTTTAAATATCACTGGATTAAAAAAATAATACATTTTGAAAACAAAAAATGAGTCTATTCTCAGCATATGACATGATTAAAAACAGCTCAGTTTTAGGAATTAGAAAAATAAACCTGAGTTTGGATGTGCCACTTACTTAGCTATGTGACTTTGCTCAGGTAAATTTTTCTATTCTCTAAAATGGGAAAGTAATGTACACAAAAAGAGGTCTATTCAGAAGATAAAATGTGACAATGTACATAAAGTACTTTGTACCAAGAACTAATTCAGTTAATCTTAGTTCTCTCTCCCTTAAAATTCCAGAACTCACAGGTATACACAGCAGCAAGAAGGTAAAAGATTCTTGAGGGACCTGAATCATACCAAAATTTAACTGATTGAGGGCGCAGATCTCTGTGTGCCTATCAGGAAGTCAGAAGCCAGAAAAGAACATTTTGAACATATTGGGACCAATTCTGGGCAAGATGGAGTGAGCACACTCCACTCTGTCTCTCCCAACTGAGTACAAATATAAACCCTGGGCAGAATGCATGGGGCACTTATCTGAGGACTCTGAAAAATAAATAATAGCAGGCAGATCGGGAAAGGCAGAATTTGCGGTACCACCAAACTGGTGGTAGGTTTCTCACCTTTTCCTCTCTGGTGTCGCCTAGCATGGGCACATACTCAGCCCAAAACCCAGAAGTGCACAGTGGTGGGGCCAGTAAGAGCTTCAAGAAAAGGTCTGGTGTTCTGGCTCAAAGATCAGGAAACAGGCCTCCAAGGATCGAAGACAACAAGGAAAGTCTCTATTTTTGTTTGTTTTTTTTGTATAAGTTTCTGTCCCAGCCCCCAGGCAATCCTGCCATATTGCAGCAGAGGCTGGCTGCTGGACAGACGCCTAAAGCCAAGGAAAGAAAATCCTTTCTCTGACCAGGGAACATGGTTCCAGCAGTATAAGGCAAACAGCCATTATGTTTTTTTTCTCTTGTCCTTGCCAAACACTAAACATGATAAATTTAAAGAAAGTCATGCCCAGACACATCATCACACAATGTGAAAACTAAGGACAATGGAATAATCTTGAAAGCAGCCAGAGGAAAAAGACACATAACATATAGGAGAACAATTCAAATTACTATGGATTTCTCATCAGAGACCATGGACACCAGAAAAAACAAGAACAATGTTTTTAAATTTCTGCAAGAGAAGAACCATCCACCTAGAATTCTATATCCAGTAAAAATGTCCTTCAGAAATGAAGATGAAATAAATTTATTCTGAGATGAAGGAAAACTAAGAGGATACCTTGCCACCAGATTGGCTTTAAGAGAAATGCTAAAGGAAATTCTTTGGATTGAAGAGAAATAATAGCAATAATACCTGGGGGGAACTTCATCAGGAATGATGGAAGAGCAAAAGAAATGGTAAGTATCCGGGCAAATATAATATTATTCCTTTTATTTTGCTAAGTATGTAAAGCAAAAATTATTAACACTTACTGATGGGGTGTTCAATATATAGAGATGTATATATGATAATTACAACATAAATGGGGAAAGGTAAGAGTACCTATATTATAGTCAGATTTATTTATTCTACTTGAAGTTGAAAACATTAATTCTGAGTGGAAAATGAAGTTACGTATGTATCACAATCCCTAGAGTGACACCTAAAAAATAAAAACTATGCAAAATGATAGAGTAAAAATCCCAATAGATACAACAGAATACTAAAAAAACTGAATAATCCACAAAAAAAGCAGAAAATGGAAAAGAAATGAAAAACAAAAGGAACAGAAAAAAATAATTAAATGGTACACCTAAATCCAAACATATCATCACATAAACATTAAATGTAAGTAGTCTAATCACACTATTTAAAAGAAACATATTGTCAGAATAAGTTTTTAAAAAGAAGATCCAAGGATATGTCCTCTGTAAGACACCTACTTTAAATATAATGATACAGGTAAGTTTTGGCAAAAGGATGGGAAAAGATGCAATATGCAAATGCTAGTCAAAAAAAAAACTAGAGCGACTCTATTAAAGTCAGAAAAAGTAGATTTCAAAACAGGGAAAATTACCAGACATAAACAGGGATGTTATTTAATGAGGTTATTTAATGTTATCCTCTTTATGTTAATAAAGAGGATAAATTTGAAATGTGCAGAATTTCTATACTGAAAGCTATAAAATATTGATGAAATAAATCAAAGAAGATTCTGGAGAAATTGCTAGGGGGTTGATAGCACATATATTAAATCCAGGATTAATCTGTGTGGTGATTAAAAAAAAAAAAAGGCAAGGCACCCTTCCTCTCTGGACTTCCATCTTCTTACCTGTGTAACAGGCAGTTGATGTACTAAGTAGTTAAGAGACTGAAGGAAGACGGCGTAGGTTGAAATCCCAGCTCTGCCATTTACTCGTTGAATTTGGACCTTGTCCAAATGCCTTAACTTCCCTAAGTTTCTCTATACCACGCTACCCCACACTGCCTGACCATATGTAAAATGACACACAAAGGCAGAGGAATCGAGACAATCTAACTGGTACCCTTAAAACAGTGCTTGGCACAGGATGAACACACAACAAATGTTATTATCACAACTATTAGTATTTCTAAAATTAGAGCATTGTTTCTTAATCTTTTATTGCCTCCTGTAGGAGTTTTGACATTTTTACCTAAGCACCTCATCCTCCCACCCCTTGAAGTTTTAGTACCATAGATACACTGTCTATCTGTGTATGTGCTATGGCCCTTTGGAGAGCCACAAACCATTGTAATATTTAATATTTTTTTCAGCCCCCAAGAACCAACTTTTACTCCCTTGGGAGCAATATTACCTCTGCTAAGAATGCATAAGATAAAGCAATTGATCTCTCATATTCTGTAATTCCAAATCTGTGTAAATCATAAGACTTTTAAAATTACTTATTTAACTATGTTACATAAAATATGAACTAAAATTGCCAGTGGAATTGTTTATCTATTGTTAAATTATGTTGTACGGCATTTAGAAGAAAAATGGGTTAAATCTAAGGATTTGGAAAAGACTTCCCTAACTAGTGCACACAGGCAGCTGGCTAGAGACTCAGTCCCTTTAGATAAATATATTTTCTAGGACATAATGATATTTATGTCCAAATTACGAATATACATTCTGAGCTGGAAGATTTATGGGATTATAAAAATTGTTTCTAGTCATGAAGAATATGAAAAAGTGAAATATTTTTCTTCTAGTTGTGTAACCAGGCAGATTGAATTGTTCTGATTCCTTGACATGTGTCCCATCTCTCATTAGCTTACAAGGGTGCCTGTAACTATAGCACCTGTCAAATACTTATTTCCAATGATCAACTACCACATTAGGAAAGAGAGCCTAACCTCGTCTTATCTTTAAAAGAGGAGAAAGAAGCTTAATACCAAATGTCTATTCTGGAACCAAGAAAGCATGTATTTTTTCAGTCCCTAAATCACACACTGATGGTAAAACTAGACCCAAGCAGCTCTTTGGAATACTCCAGACTTTCATTTTTCACTAACCTTAGAGATATTCAGCCTGATCTTGGTAAATTATCAGAATATCACTTATCCTTAACATTGGCTTATGTTTTTCCCTTGAACTTCTCATTTTTTTTTTTCTTCCACTCTGGTCATGAGTTATTTTCCATTGGTTCTATCTCTGATCCCATCCAGTTGATACCAGGTCATTAAATATAAAATGTCCAATCTTGAATCAAAAGTGTAGTTTGTTATGTCTTAAATAAGAAATAGTACAATTAATCAAAGTATGCATCCAAACCGTTGACACAGTTTTGCCATCTTAATGGTAGCTTGTTTATGGCAGCAGCAAAGAAACCTGGAGAGTGAGTGGCAATGAAATCATGAAAGGCATTTTCCATAGCTTGTTGAGAATTGAATATTTTTCCTTCTAAGAAGTGGTCCAAAGCCTGGAAGTAGTAGTAGTCAGTTGGTGGAAGGTCCAGCAAATACAGTGGATGACAGAGAGTTTCCAAGTGCAGCCTCTGTAGTTTGAGCATTATTGTTTGTGCGACACATGGTCGAGCATCATCTTGCAAGAGGATTGGCCTGTCTCTATTGACCAATCTCAGCTCCTTAATTGCAAGCATCCTCATCATTTTGTCCAATTCATTGCAGAAGACATCCGCTGTAATCAACTAACCAGGTTTCGGGAAGCTGTAGTGGATAATACCAGCTCTGGACCACCAAACAGACACCTTTGAGCTTTTTTTTTTTGTTTTGGACTGTGCTTCAGCACTTCATTTTTATGCAACCATTGTGCCAAATGCTTGCAATTGTCAGAAAGAATCCATCTTTCATCCCACATAACAATACAGTGTAGAAATGGTTCGCCTTTATGTCATGACAGCAAAGAAAGACAAGCTTCTAGACAATTTCTCTTCTGACGCTCATTTAATTCACGCAGTACCCATCTATCCAGCTTCTTTGCCTTGCCAATTTGTTTCAAATGGTCCAATATTGTTGGAATAGTAATGTCAAACCTTGCTGCTAATTCATGTGTAGGTTGAGTTGGATTCACTTCCACTATAGCTTTCAGCTCATCATTATACACCTTGGCTTCAGGCGGCCCACATGGCTCATTTTTCAAGATTAAAATCACCACAACAGAACTTCTCAAACCATTGATGTACTGTGCATTCATTAGCCACATCCTTCCCAAACACTTCATTGATATTCTGAGCTGTCTGCTTTGCATTGGTTCCACGACAGAACTCATATTCCAAAAATAACACGAATTTTTTACTTATCCATGGTTTCACAAAAATTGCTCTAAAAATTTTTTTTGAAAGACAATCACAAGCCAACACATGCGTTTGAAAGACTGAGGATGTACCTTCATAATAAACATAAAACAAGAAGTGTCAAAGTGAAATGTCAGCGATACCACCTGTCAAACTTAATATTAATATTTAAGGAAATCGGACATTTCATACTTAATAATCTAATACTTATTGAAGCAAGCAAGAAAGAATATAGTGATGTCAGAGAGGAAAGCCGACCAGTTTCCCAAACAAAGTGCATCTTCTGGGAGGATCACACTCAAGTTCAGATTTTTACATTAAGAAATTTACAATATCAGTTAGGTGATCATGATCTCTGGGACTGACTCACTTTACTCAAAGTCCTAAACAGTTGACATGAACTATAATGCCAAGCTTTTGGTTTTGGTTTGTTATGGTTTCGATTTGCTCTCAAGGAGACACATATCTTATAACTGAAAAATGGATCCTTGCTGTTCAGATCACACCTACACAAATAGCAAGGGATCTATGGAAACAAATTAGTAATTGGATTGTTAAATGAGAATGTAATTTCCCCAAAAAGGGAGTGGTGCGGTGGAAAGTGATGATCTAAAACAGGGAAGATATATATATGGCATGCATTACCCCTCTTGCACCAATGGCAGACACTGTTCATCAATCTTTGTACACTTGATACTGAGTTCTAATGCAGCTGAACACCTATTCCACACATTACCCTAGGCAGCCCCATCCAATAAGTGTTATTTTATAAGATGAAATCTTATATGTCATATCTGCCCTGGAGGGATGATTTGTCCAAGCCATGGATCTTTTTCTGCCATAAAACAAAACCCTCCACTTGTTACCAGAATTTACATTTGTAGCAGGTTTAATATCTTTCACTGGCAAGACTAGACAATTATTGCCCAAATCTTCTCCATTTGTTCTGGTGGAGCATACCTGAAGCTTTGGGGAAAAGATTAGAGATGGGACCCATGCATCCGGGTTTTTAGCAATCTCCATGGAAATTTTAAAAAAGGACCAAAGTTGTGTACTGCTGGCCATCCAGAGAAAGAAACTACCCAGCCCATGTGATTCAACTACCCTGTCTCTCCCATTACAGATAACACTGAACTATCACAGCCTTCCTGGATAAGTGAGGGCTGACTCAAGGACCTCCCCAAATGGTGCTCTAGAGGGCACCTCCCAAGCAATTAGATATGGTATGTTGAGGAATCATTAGAGTTGCTCAATTCTCTCTTCTTCTGAGCATGGTAGAATGACACTGAATTGATATTTGCACAGCTTTCTTAAGGTAAGTGTGACTAGGTGACTTGATTTGGCCAATGGTATTGGAGCTGCAGCCACATGCAAAGCCTTAAGAGACAGTGCGTGATTCACCATCTTCTCTTTCCGTCTGCCACGGTGGCCCGCATCATTCTACACGGTAGGTGAATGAATGCTTAACCCCTAAGTGACCTATTATAGGTACGTAGAGTGAGCAAGAAATAAACCTTTGTCCTTTGATGCCATCAAGATGCAGGGCATGTTTGTTCCTGCAGTATAACCTAGTGTATTCTGATATTAATACATCAGTAAAAGGAAAAGGATTTTTTCCAATCCTTGTAAAATCTTTCTGGGAACTGTCCAGAGGAGAAACAAAATTGCCTTTGGTCTCATCCAGGTCCCTTCCGTCTTGGCAAACTTTAAACATAAAAGCCAATAAAAATAAACTCTTCTGATATCGTGGGATTTTTTCTTTCAGATGAGCCATTTAGAGAGGACCCAAGAACAGGTTTGAACACAATAGGGAGGAGGAGGAAGAAGAAAATGAAGGAGAAATGCTGATCCCCAACTTTTGATTTTCCCAGGGTGAGTGGGCAGGGGCCCAAGCCAACGTGTGTTGGAATAAAATACACTGAACCACAGTGAGTGTGTCGGGCCCAAGACTATCATTGAGAAAGCAAGATAGCAACAGGAATGGTTAAATGTCACCAACCAACATTTTCTAGGCAAATGTTTAATTTTTTTCATTGTTTATATGTCTCTTCCACAACAGAAAAAAAAAAATCCAAATAACTGATTTAAACAGGTCTTGGTGCTAGAAAAGACGGTACTTTTTTCCTGCCTGGTTTTCACAATATATGATACTTTTGGGCTATGCGATGTTTTTCAACAGTATGATTACAAAACTTAAGAGATGCCATCCAAAAACTATAAACTACAAACCCAATTTCTAAAAGTTCATACGATGTCAAATAATACAATTTTTGACATAATAGAAAACGTATGTTTTCTTGGGTAAAGTAGGCTGTTGATACTTTTAATAATGCTGTATATAATGAATTTCCAATCCAATATACTGAAAGTACTTTCTTACTGCCTCTGATATTTTCTTTTCAAAGAATATATTGAAAATATATAGAATATTCCAAAGATATACTTTGGAAGAAGTACTGAAAATGACACATCAACTCACATAAAAATACAGTCCTCCTTGCAATTCTGTCCATTTTTGTTTCATATATTTTGTGATTATTTTATAAATATTCAGGGTCAAGTTTCCAGTATATTTTTGGTTATTTGCTTCTATTAGGATTAATCCTAATATATATATACATATATACATATTTCCTTCTATTAGAATTCTATGAATCCTAATATATATTTTACATCCTAATATGTATTTTACCTTACAGTCTAACTGACATTAATATGACTATTTCAGCTTTGCCTAATGTTTTTCATCCCTTAATTTTCAACTTTTCTGTGTTATAATGCATTGAAAATATGTCTTGTAAATAAAACATTTTTCCCTAGTTTGAGAATCGCTGCTTTTTAATATGTGAATTAAGTAATTTATTTGATTTGTGATTGCTGATATATTTGAATTTAATCCTATCTTTATTTTTGGACCAGTTTTTCATGTAATCAAATTCTAAGGACAATAGTGAAAATTCAGATTAAACACCCAAGTGGGGCACAACTATGTGACTTTGTTTTCCTATAAGAGGCTTTCTCTCCTATCCACAACCATAATAATAACCACATTCTTTGTTGTTTCCCTCACTAGTGAGCGTGGCTTTTCTAGTCCCTCTTTCACCCCGAGGTAGCATTTCCTGGTTTTATGCAAGAGTCTCAATCCCAAACTCCTGCCTTGCTGGTCGTAGAGTACATAGTTAGTCTTCATGGGAGTATTTGAAAATCCTGCCCCTTGGGCAAATGCCTTCTGGGATGCAAAACATCAGCTCACTGCCTCGAATTTAGCCTTTGAATGCCATCTTTATTTCAAATATATAGAGATCTACTCTTCTGTCTTTCGAACATTGCTGCATATTTCATTTGGAGAGGTACAGGTCATAGCTTATCCAGAACTTCCATGTATATGACCTAACGCCGGACACTGTATGAGTTTGCTAGCACTGCCGTAACAAAGTACCACAGACTGCATTTATTTTCTCACAGTTCTGGAGGCTAGAAGTCAAGGAACAAGATGGCAGTGGGGTTGGTTCCCTCTGAGCCCTCTCTCCTTGGCTTGTAGGTGGCCGTTTTCTCCCTGTGTCTTCACATGGTCTTTCCTGTGGGCAAATCTCTACCCAAATGTCCTCTTTGGAGGCCACTCATATTGGATTAAGGCCCAACCTGATGACCACATAAATATCTTCTCAGTCCACTCAGGCTGCTATAACAAAATGCCATAAACTGGGTACCTTACAAACAACAAAAATTTTTTTTCCACCATTCTAAAGTTTGGGAAGTCCATGACTGAGGAACGGACATATTCGGTGTCTGGTGAAGGTCTTGCTTTGTGACTCACAGATGGCATCTTCTGTCTGTGTCCTCCTGTGGCAGAAGGGGCAAGGCAGCTCTCTGGGGGCTCTTTTATAAGGGTGCAAATCACATTCATGAGGGACACACCCTCACGAGCTAGTCACCTCCTACTGTCATCACAGCCATGATCAGGTTTCGACACATGAACTTGGGGGTGGGGCACAAACATCCAGATCACAGCAAATGTGTATTTAAAGATCCTTTCCCCAAACACAGTCATTCTCAGGTACTAGGGTTAGGACTTCAACACGTGAATTTGGGTGTGAGGGAAGCACAATTCGGCCCGTAACAGGCACCCTTCCGATTCAATCTGTCGGGTTGCCAGAAATGGAGGTTCTTAATGGTCTTTCACACCCCTCTCCGAGTCTAGATCAAGACCAAGCTCCAATGTCCCCTTTGCTATGAAGCTTTTCCTGCTCCACTGCCCCCAGACACGAGGAAGTGCCTCCTCATTCTAGGCACTTCGTATATACTTCCCTTGTCATGGGATGTGATCACTGGGCACGTATGTCCTGAGACAGGAGAGTGGTGTGATGACAACAGAAGGCAGCACCTGGCAGAAAAACTCTCTGAGGTGGTTACTATTATTTATCACATTTCCAAACTAAAGAAGCAAAGTCACGGAAGGTTAAGTAACCTACCCAAGGTCACAAAGTGATGCTGTTAGGATTTGAACATAGGGATCTTCACCCCAGAACCCACACTCTCAAACCACTATTTACTAACTTGGGAACCAAAGGGACTTGGTTTGAATTTTAGCTCTGTTAACTAAATTCTCTGTGAACCTCCAAGAAGATTGTTCTAAACATACAGTGTTTGCTCCTTTAACAAATGCTGAGGACTGATGTTGATCAGTGTGCGAGGGGCTGGGGATGTGCAGAGCAAAACCCAGCATGGACTGTGTTCTCACAGAGCTTACCTTACACAGGGTGCTGGACCTGGGTGGATGGAATGCAGTCATGATTTCATGGAGAGCACATGGCAGACCAAGAGGAGTGCCCTGAAGGAGGGGGACATGGTTCTCTGAGAGCTTATAGCACAGACACCAGCTACAGAATTGGAATGGCAAACTGTACTTATTTTAAGGAATGTCTAGTCAACAGTCTCATCCATTGGGGTTTTAGTCCTCTTTTAAATTGATTTCCACATAATATGTAGGACACTCATATCTCACTAGGCAGCACACATTTTTAGCCTTTAATTTGCATGGAAATTGCTAGATCAAATAATGTTGTCCTGTATAAAAACCACCACTGTGAAATCAAGTAAACTCTGCAAAAGTGGCCAAGCCAGAGGATTTGCCAGATACCACCACTACCAATTAGAAACCACAGTGATTTGGGACAGTATCTTTAAAAAAATAAGAAGTCCTTCTTCCAAAGAGTACCACTAAAACTCTCCTTTTATAGAGAGAACACAGGGAAACAGCATGTAATATTATTCTTCCCAAATGTTATTCGGTATAACTGAGTGCTCATGTGGTAAGAAACTGCTGTATTTTATTGTGTGATTTCTCATCTTTAGGTGTGTATATTCCCTGACTTTGCTCAAACATAGTGTAAAGCCATCCGCCTTTCTCTTCTCTACCAAGTACAAAATCAGTAACCTTCAAGTTTACCACTATAAGGAGATGTTTTTGGTTGAGAAGGGGAACTAGAATGTGCAGCTCTGTGTCCCTAAGATTTATTTTTCTTGTAGCATTCCTGGTGCTACCATCTCATTGGCCTTGGGTAGTGTTGGAGGAGAAATTACTCACTTTTTCATAGTTTAGCCTAAATGTGAACAAAGGGTTCTTGTCTTATACTCCCAGCATAACTGAGACAATGCTAGAAATGATCCCATCTTACTTTGCTAAATGGGATATCAACACCTAAATAAAGAATACCATAAATGTAGATAATCTGTTTTACCAAAAATGACCTACTCACTGCCAGCTTGTGGCTCCATATAGCTAAAGACTGTTCCTAATTTTTCATCTCTTTAACTCTCAATATCTAGGAGTTCACTCCTGGATATGTTAAGTCTCATACCCCCAGTGGAAACACTGAGTCCAACAGAGACCCACATCTCCTTGGTAGACAACAGAAATAAAATTCGTATGAAACTTCATCTCCTATTTGGTGTACTTTAATGGGCCACAGCAGTTAGTTCACTATCTCTCAGAACAAATCTAGAAATGCAAGATCCACTCAGACAACAGCAGAAGACTCATTTTCTTACAAATATTTGCAGTGACACCCACAGAAAAATTCTTATCCATTATAATGATGGTGAAAATGCTTAACAGAAAAATTTCTTTCCACTTTTAAGAAATCGAAATCCGTAGCAAAAGAGATTTGGTTTTTTTCAGGTGACTATTGTGGACCACAGGTTTCTGCACACTTTTACTGAAAAAGTTCTAAAGTAAATGGCACTTCATATTTTTAGAGCAGAAATAGACATTTCCAAATGAATTGGCATAATCCAATCCTTCATTCAGTCATGGACTCAGAGCCAAGTGAATCATGCTTAAAGGTGAAAGTCCTCTCTCGAGATATGAACAAGTCTTTTCCTGAACCAGGAAACAAGATCCTGCCACCCTCCGGGGCTGATCTCCCCTCCTCTGCCTGCTATGGTTGTCCCTAAAACTTCTGTCTGGGGAGTCCTCTCCTCACTATGCTGAGGCTGGAAACAGATGGGGTGTCCTCTAAGGAAACTTGGGAACACACCTCATCATACTGTCACCAAGATTTTAGGACACAGCACTGAGCAATAATGTGCAAACGGATTCACAACTAGGCCATTGTTTCGGGCTGTGGTTACTCATGTGTCAGTGTGCTTTCAAGTGCATATCTTCCCCAGCAGAGTCAACAACAGACCCTTAAATTACATAGCTGCGGGTGTAGACAGAGCCTTCCAACCCTGGCTCTCGGTCAGAACAAAAATTGTGCTGAGACATAAAGAAAGCTCTGTATGGCTGGGAATGTTCATCCAGGAAAATCTAAAAATAGTGAGCTATTTTACTGTGGATGCCCAAGGGGACCTTAAGATAACACTTTGCTATAAGTGAGTTTCAAGCAAAATTAATCTGCTAGACTACCAGTAGAGAAATCCTACATAGAACCCCCGTAGGATAAATTGAACACTTAAGCTGCTTGCTTGTCAATTTCAAACAATGGCTGATTGGAGCTGTGCATTAAAAATCCTAATCATTGGATTAGTGGAAAAGAATGCAAGATTGATTAGTTATGTCTGCCATGGCACTGGCAGGGGAGAGTGGTAGCACAAGCACCATGGATTTACAGACCCTGTTACCTGATGTCACCATGTGGGTTAAGCATTGCCTGGGTTCCTCAACTCTGTGTTGAATTTTCCATCCTTGAAAACTCCAAAGCTGTTTGCTTCTGTCTCTCTTAGGACACTTACTATATCCTACTCTTCATCATTTGCATGTCTCTGTTTTCCTCTTCTAGACCATTAATTCCTCAGGGAAGGAAACTACATTTTATTTATTATCACACTTTTCTCAGATCCTATCACACATCATCTTCTTTCTGTCCTTTTACTTATTATCTAACTCAGCAATAAATACTGAACACTGCTATGGTCTGAATGTTGGTGTCTCCCCAAAATGCATACATTGGAACCTAATACCTGATGAGAGTTTTAAAGAGGTGGGGCCTTTGGGAAGTGATTAAGCCATGAGGGCTCCACCCTCATGAATGGGATTAGTGCCCTTATAAAAGAAGATCAAGGAAGCTCCCTTGGCCCTTCCACCTTGTGGGGACACAGAAGGCTTCAACTATGAGGAACAGGCCCTTCCCATACACTAAATCTACTGATACCTTGATGTTAGATTTCTCAGCCTCCAGAACTGTGAGCAATAAATTTCTATTGTTTATATTAATAAATTACCCAGTCTAAGGTATTTTGTTATAGCAGCCCA
Organism: Indri indri; assembly: GCA_004363605.1. Taxonomy (NCBI): domain Eukaryota; kingdom Metazoa; phylum Chordata; class Mammalia; order Primates; family Indriidae; genus Indri; species Indri indri. Next base: position 40,912 of record RJWJ010007516.1, on the reverse strand, counting down.
AACAGACCAAGACAAACACCTCCTCTGTGTTGGAACTGGCCAGGCTCTAGAATAGAGGCATAAACAAGATGCGGTCCACACCTTTGATAAGCTTATGGCCTATTGATTATTGAACAAATAGAGCGAAAATCATATTCTTGTTCTCCGCTGCTGTGATCTCTGCATGTGATCATCCTTTAGAGGAGTTTGGTGTTTTATGGCTTATAAAATAGGTTTCTATACACACCATATTCTGACACCATTCCAGTGAGACAGAACAGCAAACTCAGGTCATGTCAATCAGAGAGAGTAAAAGACTTGCCTACATCTTTACCATGACATGTTTTCACAAATACATGGAGAAATGTTTTTGAAAGTAACCGTGAAGCAAACGGAGAAACCATCTTGAGTAGTACAGTGACCTGATGTCTCGTCTCTGAGAATCATCTCAGCTTCAAATAACAGAGCATGAGCTGCGGTGTCTATAGTAGGTTGAGTATAACACTCTCCCTAAAAGATATCCATGTCCCGATCCCTGGAACTTGTGAATATGTGAGGTTATATGGCAAAAGGAAATTAATGTTGCAAATCGGCTGGCCTGAAGTTAGGGACTGCAGCCTGTGTTTTCCAGGTGGGCTGAGTACAATCACAAGGACCTTAAACGGGGATGAGCAGGGGAAGAACTCAGCTGGACATTGCTGACTTTGAAGATGGAAGAGGGGGCCACAGCCATGCAACACAGGCACCCCCTAAATGCTGAAAAGGCAAGTAAATTGATTCTACCCTGGAGCCCCTGAGAGGAATGCAGCCCATTCAACACCTGAACGTTAGCCCTGTAAAACTCATCTTGGGCTTCTGACCTCCAGAATTTTGACATAATGTGTTTTAAGCCACTAAATTTATGGTAATTTATTATAGCAGCAATCAAAAGGAATTTAATACAGGGTCTTCATGAGCAAATCAGTTCCAAATATCCTTTTTCACAGAGTGTGTGTATGTTAAATAAGAGACTGTATATACAGGGTTTTCCACCAATGCTAGCTACCGTCTCCCCTCCCTTGGAAACGTTACATCCTGCATGTCCTTTTTTACTTTTTAAATCACAGTTTACATAATTATCAGCCTGTCCTATTCTCTATCTGACAGCATTCAGAACCACTAAAACACATCAGTAACAAAAACCTTTCTTTAGAGTAGGTCTCTACCCTAACTATGCATGAGAATCACCCTGGAAGCATTTGAACAATATAGAGATGCCCAGGCCCCATCTCAGACCAACTGAATCAGTCTCTCCAGGAGGAATTCTCCAATATAGGTCTTATAAAAAGCCCTCAGGTCACTCTAAGACAAGGCTGGGCAAGCCCTCGGGAACTCTACCCCTTCGCAGCAGAGGAGGGGGTGCCTCGACCTGGCTGGGACCAGAGTCCGGTTCCCTTGTTCTCCTGACCCCGGACTTGTTCCCATCGGGCCCACGACAAGACTTCCCAGCTCCTCCTCCTAAATACACTGGTTTTCCTGTTTTGTTTTTAGCTGCAGAAAGCTCTTATCAAAAGAAAACAGACTTAGCAGTCCAATAGATAAAGATGAAAATGGGATTTGGGAGCCTAGAACCCTTCTGATGCCTTCCACATCTCCTCTGAACCTGAAGTTCCAGAGCTGGGATTATTGTTTACTGTCTAACCAAGAGCTGAGCTGGACTTAAGCAACTATCTAGTGCAGTGTGTTGTCCTGAACCGTAGGCCACAGACCACTAGATCCTCAAGACATTAACAAGTGTCATCTGGGGGAAAAAAACAAAAAACAAAAAACAGGTGGATTCCATGGTTAAATATCTTAAGAAAACACCACCCACACTCTTCCAACTCTTGGATATTAAAGGCTCTGAGATGCCCTGCAGTTAAAAAAAAAAAAAAAAAAAAAAGCATCTAACCTAATACTTCCTGCAAGGAACCATTTTTCCAAGCAGCATCTGTCACACAGGGGACCCAGTTTGAAATTCAAATTTCTTCTTGTGAAATTTGAGAACACATGGCTTGGAGAGGATGTCATTTGCCTACAGGCCCTGAAGCACAGCCTGCCAGTGTCTTCCTGTGTCCCCTGGCCCTCCGGAGTTCCCCCGACCTGGGCTGTCTCCAGCCTGCTGGCAGCTGCCACCTCTGATGCCTATGTTTCTGGTGACCGTCTGAGAATTTCCTTCCATCCCCCAGACGCCATCTCTCGGTGCAGGAGAGAGACGGGAGCTGGTACGTCAATGCTCCGGCATTCCCATTCTCCGGTGTAGGGTGTACTCCACGTGGAGACTCAGAAGGTCTCCAGTGGGAGTGAGCCCTGCTGCCCCTGGGAAAACCTGCTCCGGAGTGCCCTCTTCCTGGGCTCTCCTCCTTTCCGTTCCCCTAACTCTACTTCCTCACCTGTGTTTCCTGCGATCAACTTCCTAACGAACTACCCACATCCAAGTCTTTGTCTCACGGCCTGCTTTGGGAGGAAATCCAAACAAAAAATCACAGAGCGAGTTAGGGACAATGACCTAGATTTAAGGTCTAGTTCAGACACCGAATAGATGATTTGGTTTTTATAAATGAAATCAGATTCTAGCTCAAGATGCCAAGTTTTAAACAGGCATAGACATTTCCTCCTGAGACAAGCAGCTTAATTCTACTGTCAGAATCAAAAGAGTTTAAGCTTTTTCTTCCTTCTGACCCTTAAAAAAAAAGACAGACAAAAAAAAAAAAAATAAGGCTGTTAGAGACAATCCATTTTACCTTATCATCAGAAAGTAACCAGGGCTTCTCCACCTGTCTGTCCTTTGATGAAAGGGTACGGTTGAATAATATGTCATGTTGTGAGAATTTTCTTTCAGAGCTAAGAAGAAAACAAATGCCTAAGAAAGTTGAACTCAGGAATTTCTGAACAGGCTGCACATCTGAGTTGGCTCCAGGCTGCCAATTTTTTTGTTTTGTCAAAAACAGTGAATAAATTTGCTAAAAAATTAGTTGTCAATAGCAGGAGTGTAAAAACCTCACCAGCGCTTTAAGTTTGGCTCGGGATCTCAAACAGTTTTCCAGATATTTGAGGCTCAGAAAACCTAACATTTTTCTCAGCAACATTCTCCCCACTACCACTTTAATTTTCAAACCCTGAGACTGTAAGGAAACTTTAATATGTACTTAACATAAGTTGGTATCAAGCAGGCAGATAAGCTTTTCCTGATTACTCTTTTGTCAGAAGGTTTTTTGAGAAACTATACTTGATTTTGGTGCATTGGATTTTCCCCGTATTTGAATTGTACACACTTCTGCGTGCTGAGCGAGGACATTTAAGCTGGAAATCTCATGGGAAAAGCTTATACTTTCACAGAGGGAGGGAGCCTCATGGAGTTTCAACCTGGCCTTATAGAGCTGAGGGGGAGAGAGATACCAACCAAGGCAGAAAAAATGCAGCTCCTTCCCTTTCACCTTTTAGAAGACTGATATGTTCAAGGGTAGCCAGACAGCGTCAGTACAGGCATTACAAAGAGATTTCCTAATAATGCATTAGTTGTATTATAGTTAGGGGAAAAATATGTAGTTTCTCAGGGAAAAAGAAAAGATTTTTGTAAAGGCTTGGCCTAGAACAACAGAAACGTCAGTGAACTAAATTGACGATTGCTCCTTGGCCTGACGCCCACCATTCACCTAAGTCTGCGGCTCCCCACCGGGAACTCGAAGTTATGGCAAGAGATCTCCGTATCCACACACACAACAAACCTTGCCTGCAGACAAAATACATCATGTGCATGTCAAGATATTTCTTTGATTCTGTATACACCAGTTGATTCTAAAGTGTTACTGAATTCACAAAAGTTATTTATCGTTGTATGTTTCCCAACCTAGGAATATTAAAAGTGTAATTAGAATCATGTGGGATAGATGTTTTTGTCATTAAAAAGGGATTTTCGATCCCACAATCCAGAAATTCCATTCCTTGATATTTACTCAACAGAGATGCATCAATCTGTTCATCAATAATAGGCATTATACAGGCACGGTCAGGGCTGCGCATTCACAATTTCCGCCAAGTGGAAATGACCCAGATGCCAATAAAAGCGGAATGGATTGATACATTGTGCTACAGTCACACAGAGGAGCGCTCCACAGCAACATAAGCAAACAAACTACACCCAACGACAGGATGAATCTCAGAAATATGTTACAGAGCACATTAAAGAAGTACCCTGTGTATAATTCCATTTGCATAATATTCAAAAACAAGCAAAACTGAAGGATAGTGAGTGTCACCTTTTCTCCCCAGTGGCTGGTGTTTTATTGGGTTTATACTAGACTGAAAGCCCCCTTGAGGGCCAATAATCTACATAGGCAAAAATGCGAGCTTTTCCATCAGAAAACTGAAGGCAGCTGACATGTCTGGATCATCCTGATGAAGAGGCTCTGCCCAATTCCAAGTCCCTTGGGTCAACTTTGGCATATGCTTCCGCTTACCAGGAAAAGGCATCCAACGATCAAATCAACAAGGCAACAAGCAATGAAAAATAACAGAATGGCACCAAGGAACAGACAAACCTTCGCGCCCACTCGGGCTTTGTCTCCCAGCAAGAACAATGGCATTTCCGAATACTCCCCAGTGTGCACTCAAGCTCTAGTTTTGCCTCCCACTTCCCTCTTTCCTTCCCTTTTGTCAGTAACCTGCGCACTGTTCAAGACAAATTCCCTGTGAAATGAGGTTTTTTTTTTTTTTTTTTTTTTAAATCATTAGGGCCAAATGAGCAGTGTTGGAAGTGCTAAGATTCCTGAATTAATAAGATTGCTGCCATCCGTGATTTTAACTTTCTCTTTTCTGTTGGCAGAAGCCAAGACATTAGGAGATATTTTCCAGCATCACAGTCAAACTGTGCATTTTTAGATTTGTGGGCAGCCTGAGTGATCTCCAGCCAGAATCTCAGCCCTCAGCCCTTCATTCCAATGTCATTCTCTTAACCACAGCTTCATTTCTGGTCTCCCCAAGTCATCGCTTTGGAGAAAATGAGGCACATTTTCAGAATTTAATTTAAGAACAGCCCAGGCGACCTAAGGCCAACTAGCAAGGCAGTTGGTGAAGTCAGCAGAAGGAAGAGCTGATGTTGGCAAGACGCATGCGGGCAGCACCTCCCAGCATAAAGACCAACAGCAAGATCTTTCATACCTGGATCAAGAATTTCATTGGAGGTTGGAGCTTATGGGGTTCAGGCAGCCTAAGGGCCCACATCTTTTCCTGCAATTAAAATTATTTAAACAAAAACCATAGCACTCAAGTAAAATATATATGCCAGCACTAACCTACTTATTATCCAGGTATCAACTTGAATTTCATTTCTCATGGAAGCCTGACCCAGTCCTTGTGAGGAGCAATACACACTCCTAACATTCTTCCTTCTTAGCACTCACCACAATTTTAATTTACTAATTACTCGTGTAATGATACAGATGGTATCTGACTTTTCACAGAAATGTAAGTTCCATGAGAGCAAGGACTGAACCTGTCTTGCGCATGACAGTGTCTCAGTATCACAGACCTATTAGGCAGCACTTGATAAATACCTATAGCTAACTCTAGCTGGCTGACTACATGGAGAGTTAGAACATAGCAATCCAGTAACTCCCACCTGCCCTACCTGGGAACCAGGAAAAAAATAAAATTGTTTTTTCAGGAGCCCATATAGATGGTGAATCTATGATCAGATTTTATTTCTCCATCTTTCTCCCAGCTTCCAGGTCCCCAAATTGCCTCCTTTCCCTAATTTATGGCACCATCATCCTCCAAGTTAACTAGTTGCAAAACATAAGAAACATCATTGGCTCCATCCTTTTTGTTATCCCCCTTCTTCTATATGATTCTACCTCTAGAGACATCCTTCCAGCTACCTGTCCCACCTTCTCCCCTCATGCCACCAAAATCCAGGACCTTGTTACCACTTCTTAGACATGGAACCAACCTCTGACCTTCACTCTTTCTTTTAACGAGGTCTCTTCATTTCTAACTAGTAGATAATTCTTGGTACTTTTAGGTCACCCTCTATTAGAAAAGAGACTATCCTCATACCCTGCTGAATAAAATGTAAACTCCATAGCTTGGAACATACCGTGTGGTCCCCAACCTGTCTCCAATGTCCTCCCAATATGATGCTTCAATGATCAACTGAAATGCCACTTTATGGCCAGATACGGTGGCTCATACCTATAATCCTAGCATTCTGGAAGGCCGAGGCAGGAGGATCACTTAGCTCAGGAGTTCAAGACCAGCCAGAGCAAGAGTGAGACCCCGTCTCTACTAAAAATAGAAAAAATTAGCCGGGCATGGTGGTGCATGCCTGTAGTCCCAACTACTCGGGAGGCTGAGGCAGGAGGATCACTTGAGCCCAGGAGTTTGAGGTTAGTGTGAGCTAGGAAGATGCCACAGAACTCTAGCCTGGGCAACAGAGCGAGACTGCCTCAAAAACAAAACAAAACAAAACAAAACAAAACAAAACAAAACAAAACAAAAAACAAACAAAAAAAACCCACAAAGAAATAAAGAGAAATGTCACTTTATGCAGAAAATCTTTCCTAATTCTGTCCCACCTGAAGATGCAACCAAATGCTCCCATCACATTTTTTGCAACTTTGTAAACCTATAATTTTATAAATTATAAAGTATCTGATAAATTGTTACTATTAGTCTGGAAAGATCTTCTAGCCATAATCTAGGTCACATTGGTCTTTGTTTACCCGAAAATGCCTAACATTATATCACAACACCTTTTCAAAAACATTGCTAGAACTTAATCAAATTCATTCCTTCATTTGTTCTTTAAAACATCCAGTCCCTGTTTATCCAAGGACTGCCCCACCCCAGGGATAATAATAATGTTGAATAATTGTGCGACCATAGGCACAGTGCTATAACTCTTCTGCACCTTTGTTTCTTCATCGGCAAAATGAGCTATGCTGTGGATCAAATAAGACAATGCTTTATAAGCACTTAGCCCAGTGTCTGGCACATAGTATATGCTCAATAAATGCTAACCTTGTGTTATTATTATTATTTCATAAGGCAGTCTGTTCCATTGGTGGGTAGCTATAATTGCTAAAGCCTTCTTCCCAATGCTGACTTAAAGTATACCTCCCTATAACTCCTATTCATTGACCTTAGTTTCCTTGTCTGTGGGCAACAAGAATGAAGTGAATTAAAAGCAGGCTCAGATAACACTTTTAAAAACCTGATTCTCTGTCCCAGGTCTGGAGTGAAGAAAGGAAAACTGAGGTCAACTGGGGAGAGAGAGCTGGATTTCATTAATTCCATGGGTTTCTGAAAAGAGCTAAGGTTCTGCATGCGAGTGTTCACTTTCTACCTCAGGAGTCGCACTCTGGGAGTCCAATATACTGCTTAAATTTCATTTATTTCCTTTAGCTGTAGGATTTGGGTAGGCAAGGAAAATTCTGCAAGATGACTTCACCATTGGCAGTGATGTGCTGTTGGCCAAATTGACTTGCAATTACTCTACGAGTGTCAGAAGTTTCCAAATTAGCTTAGTCCCTGTCTGGTGCTGAGTAGGCTCCTCAGGGTGGGTCACGTCCATTACTTGAGCCCTAATGCAAGACAGAGCCAGCCGCCCTGAAGAAGTGGGTCTCCCCATGTCCTCATTCCCCCCCCACACCTGTCCCAACTCCTGCTGGAAACTCTGACACTTAAGGACTTGGTTCTATTTTTCATCTTCCCACACCCTCTTCCACTATATTCTTCTATCTCTGGTTTCATTCTTTTTTGAGTACATGGCCTGTTGCTGACCGAAGTTCCCCTTATTGAAGAGACCAGTTTTTCATGTTCCTCAATGTGCTCTAAAGCTGCTCTGTTGTGCTCCACGGTTGGACAAACCAAGCTACAGAGAAGTTTCCACCTGTACATGCAGGTCCATGACACTAGAAGCTTATTTTCAGAATTCTGAAACTACTTTCGGAAGGATCAGGAAGAGTCTCTGACTCTTTAGTGGTTGCAATGACTTATTTTCGTGTACACACTAACTTTAGAGTAACCTATAATTTTCCTCAGCTCAAGTATCTAAGGGGAAACAAATGATGTAGGTTTTTAACAAAATTCACTAAGTATCTACCATGTTCTACTACATGACAGTAGTAATCTCCCTACTGACTCTCTGCCACTACTTTTGTCCTCTGTAACCTAGTCTCTGCCATATCACATAAGTGATTTAAAAAAAAAAATACAAATCAGAATATCTTACGGCCCTGCTTGAAAATGTTCAGTAGCTTCAGTTCTACTCAGAAGGAAATCATGGACTTCAAAACCTTGTGTACTCTGGCATTTCTCCACTTACTCATGCACCATCATCTTGTTGCTCCCTGCGCATAAGCAAACAGAACTTCTCATGGCTCCTCAAATGCGTCTTTCCTGGCAAAGGGCTCACAGCTTTGCACTAACTCTTCCTTCCTTGGATCATTCCTCCCCAAGGTCTAAATATCTATCTCAGTCTCATTCTTTTGCCTCCATCATAAATCTAATTTCCTCTGAGAGCTCCAAAGTAGAACCTGCTTCCTCACCATGCAAAGCTGCTCTTTAAATAATTTAGCTTATTTTCTTCACAGCCAGCCTTATGCAGAGCCAGCCGTCTTGGAACAGCCTTGATTGATGTAGGCAATGGTGCCAATTCCAAATAAAAAGGCTAATGAGAAGAGTCTTCAAACACAGACTTGCTGCATTGCTCCCTGTGGTGGGAGAAAAACAATAACACAACATCAGCCTATAGTCGTTAAACTTATGTGAACCATCTATAAAAGTTACCTCCACGACAGCCACAGAGCCATCACCAGGCAGCATGATTAAGAAAAGGAAATATTCTCTTCTATTCTCTTTACCAATGCCTTGTTCACCTCATAAGAAGGAAATGCCACCCATGATGGGGAGTCTCACTGTCATTGGAAGAGCCAAATTTGATGTGATTTGCAGCAATAGGTTGCATCATTAATATTGCAATTTCCTTCTAGGATTGAGTCACCAGCCCACTTCATGCTCCTTAAATGCTGTCGAAGCTATCAAATGAATAAGAATTTCTCCTTGATCACTATCCATCATGTTTCTCAAAAGACAGACACTTGATACGGGAACTTCTTTCAACAGTGAACAAATAAGACTGTGGCTTGTAACCCCAATAAGAGGTGTGTCCAAATTTCACAAGACCTAGAAGTTAGAAAACTGAAAGTCAAAACAAAACTTAACAATAACAATGTTAGTAAATCCTAACATCTAGTGAGTGCTTATTCTGTGCCAGAAGCTGTTTCAAGCCTTTTACAGGTGTTATTTTGTTTAAATTCCATGTCAAGTAGATGTCATCATCTCTCTATTTTACAGATAAGAAAACTGAGGATTGAAGAGATTTAAAAACTAGCCCAAGATCACCCAGGAAGTAATGTGTTCAGATTCGAACCCAGGAGATCTGACTTCCACACTTTGTTCTTAACCACTGACTGTTACGTTGTAGGCCAAAAAGACTTGGGAGTTAACACAGAGCAAACAGTGTTCACAACACCCAAGTACTAAAGAGTCCCAAAGGAAAAATTGGTTATGCAAGACCTCTGCTACCTTGCTGAAATCTTGAGACTGAGAAGCATAGTTGGTCCACGCAACCTTGTGCAATTCGACCTCACAAAAAATTTTGGGGATTCGTGCAACATCTCACTTCTCTTCCAATGTGCAGATCTGTTGTACCTAATCCTTGTCATCTTCTCTGTTTCAGTAAATGCTACTCCCCCCGCATCAGTAGCCTTCATCAAACAGCCACTGTCATTCCAAATCTCAGTTCTGACCATACTGACCCCTTCGCCCATTAGCTATTGCACCACCTGGGTTTCAATCCCAGATTTTCCACTTACTATGTGGAAAACCTTGGACATGTTACTTAATCTCATCTTACGTTAGCTGCCCTCATCTTAAATGAGACTCGATAACTTTCCCACAAAGTTCTTTTGAGAATCTAGTTTACAGTGACTGCTCAAAAAATGGTAGCTATGTTGCAAAATAAAGTAGTTGGAATTTAAGACTTTCTGTACATGTGGCTCCTACCAATATTTCCAATTTTAACCCTCATTAATGCCCTTTAACAGGAATTCTTACCCCTGAGTTCACCTTCTCTCCTCTAAATCAGTATTCCTCCAAGTGTGGTCCTTGGACCCTACACATCAGATTCATCAGCAGTGCTTTTAAAATTCAGGTTCCTAGGCCCTGCCCTTGGCCTCGTCAATCAGGATTTCTGGGGCTGGATCTTAACCGTCTTCATTTTTAACAGCACCCACACCCCGGCAATATGTGTACACACCAATGACCGACTCTCATGGCCCTGTCTGTGATAATGTTCTCTCTGCCTCAAATTCCTTCCAGCTCTCATATCTGTCACCCACATCTCACCAATAATTCAAAGTCTGACTTAAATTCCTCTTTCGTAAGACCTTTCCAAATTCCTCTCTCCAGAAATAATCTCTCCCTACTTTGAATTATCACAGCACTCATTTATATACATGGTGACTCTTCTTAATGTTTGCAATCTCCTTGAGGTGAGAGTCAATATATGACAGTCATATGAATATCCCCGAAGTTATCTATTACAATGCTTTGCATAGAGTAAGTGCTCAGTGAAAATGAATAGACAGTGTGGTGTCCAATCCCAATATTTTTAGAACATTTTGATAAATCACATGTATTAAAGTAACACCCTGACTCATTGAGAGAACAGACCTTTTTCTCTTTCTCTCCTCCCCTTCCGATTCCTGCTACCACCACCATCCAGAATAGCTCAAGTCTTGGCAAGAGGGAAATGAGTGAAAACCCTTCCTCACTGCCCTCAGTTGTGACTGGTTGACAGGGTTAAAGAGGAAATCAACAGAGCAAGCACAAACAATGTAAAATTGTCAAGTTTTCCTGGTATAGGTTTCTGTTTTGCCACAAGTACTGGAATGATTTTTCCAGCACCCTCACTGGCTTCTGGCTCCGTGAGCACTGCAGGTTGCCTGCTATACTTATTGCTGTGCTGCTGAACAAAAACTATTCACTCATTCAATCTGCTCCTTTCTTAAAGCACCCCACTATTTTTTACCCCCACCACCCACGATCTCTTTACAGCCTGGCTTTTGCTGAAAGGGGCACACGTTATACCCGAAAGGTGGCAAGCACGATGGCAGTGATCATACCAGTGTGATTTCAGACCCAAGAGTATAATCACATTGCTGTAAGGTAAAAGCAGTAATATTCATTTGTCATCCACTCTCATCTCGCTATGTTCCATGACACTCACCCTGCAGTTCTTCAAACACACCAAGCTCTTTCCCATCTCAAGCCTTTGCATGAGCCATTTCCTCTGCCTGGGATGCCCTTCTCTGTATTCCCATAAATATATGAATCTTTAAGAATGATCTTCTCCTTTAAAGTCTTAGCTTAAATATTCAGTCCTAAAAAAAGAGGCTTCCATGGCTATATTTTTAAATTAAAGTAAAATTCTTTCACAATTTTTTTATTATTTCAACATATTGAGGGGTACAAAAATTTTTGTTACATAGATAGCTTTTATAATGCTTAAGTCAGGGCTATTAGTGCGCCCATCATTCTTTTCTATTTTGGTCCCTTATTTATTTCCTTCCTAGCACACACCACAATCTATAATTCTATTCATTTTTTATTGGCTTGATCCTTGTATTTCCAGAAATAACATAAAATGAACAAGGGCAGGAGTCGTATCCATCTTGTTCACCGTTTTCAACACATAGTAGCAGCTCATATATGTTGAATGATGGAATAAAATAATTACACAATATATAACCACAAGGAAGCAAAGGGAGTCACACAATCAGACACATCAAATCTTTTATTCATATACAATTTTGCAACCAGGAAATAATCACTTTCGCTTTAATTTTGTAACAATATAAGATCAACATCAGCTCTATGTAAGTTAGTTTGCTGTTAAAAGAAATAGGTCCTCCTACTACTACTGGGAAATGATTTAACATAATACTTATTCTATAAATCTGAAAAATAAATCTCATTTCTCCCAGTGGAACCCAACCCCTAGAGACAAGTTGACATCCTTAGGAGACATCAACACAGGAAAGACAACTTGAAGCAGATGTGGCTATTTTAGAAGGAAAAAAAAAAGTCTACATTCTGTTTTAACTTTGCAAGTCTCAAAGAATTCTTTCATGACAATACACTGAGAACTACATCGTGAAAATAAATAGCCACAGAGGAATATGGATTTAATTGCTTGAATTGCTGCATTAGCTAAAATAAAACAGCTGTGATCACATTCTGGGATAAAAATCATTGTTCAAAACAAAGAGTTCCATTAAAGATCACCCCAGTGATGAGCCTGGCTCTCTAAAACCAGGCATACCACTCCCTGGACCACCCGTTGTTCTTAGGGTAACAGCGATTCCAATTTTAGTGGGGGTGAGGGGGTGGCACTTGGGTGGAAGAAATGTTGTCTGTGCCATAGGGCACAGGACTGCTTGATAGATTTTTCTTTTTTCCCTAAATACACAGCTCAAGTTACTCAAAATTACTCAGCAAAATAAATTCCTTTCATATTTCTGTAAATCCCAAGACACAGGAAAGGTGCTGGTCTGGCAGCTCGGGCTTTCAGAGCTCCAATTCACTAAAAGATGAAACGAGAAACAGACTTTGTTCAAGTTCCTCCTAAGAAATCTTGGCGAACAGACTGTGGTCCCCGAGAATATGAGTCTCCAAGGTGGTGGGTTTTGAAGCTTCTCAGGATCAGAAACCACCTTGAAATATTGACAAAGCCATAGATCCCCCTGACTAAAATATACACATGCATGTTAGCACAAGATTTGAAACTTAACCTCCAGAAACTCTGTAAACATCCTAAAATTATCTGTGGCCTGCTCAGAACTTCCATCCCAGAACACAGAAGCAGGGCTTGAGAGGGGGAAAGCCAAGAATGCAAGTGTCGGTTGCTTTTGTTTTTCCCACCAGCCGCCATCATGGTATCCACTTTAAATACCCCTACCACGCACCACTCTCACCCCTAACTCTTCCACGGGCCCTTTTGCAAATTTTGAAACATACAACCAACATTATCGAATCAAGGGGATATGTAGAAGGGCAATCTCGAGGGGAGGAGAGCAGAATAGCTACTGAGCAGAAGCTCGAGTTACAATATTCGGTCAAGTCGTACATTTCTAATATTCTGTCTATTGACCTCACAAGCCAACTGTTCTCAAAGTTCAATGTGCATAAGAGTCAACTTGTGGGAAGGTTACCTTAAAATGCAGATTTCCAGGACTCACCTGCCTCTGATTAAAAACTTTCTCTAGTTGTATTAAACATTCAGGTGATTCTGAAGCTGGTGGCCATTTAAACTACAATTTTGATGACTTCTGGTATTTCTCAGTCTATGAGAAATCTCGATATTTTAGGATGCAAACTATGTATTACTTCCTCTTGTATCCAGAAGTGACACACACACCACACACCCTTTGTCTGATCCTGAGAACCAGAGATGCCACTATGTCCTCCCATCCACACCCCTTTTAAGTGAGCTGGATAGTGCCTGAGAATTGTTCGGCTACTGATTATCACCTGAGTAGTAGCCTTAATTTCATTTGCAAAGTCCCTTTTGCCATGTAATGTAATATTCATGAGCATGAGACAAGGAGAAGGAGGCCACAGAGGTCAAAATCTTTCCTATGGCAACTGCCTGACTTTTTTACCCATCCCTCAAGACCCTCCTTCTTCTCCAGGGTGACTCCCTAGTGATCTTAACCCTCAGAAATGACTCCTCCCTTTCTGAATTCCTATTCCACCTGGTTTAGCTGTTTATTGTGAAGTATAAACTAGACATCATGTCCCTCATCTGTTCTCTAATTGTTGCATGTTTCTTGTCACCTGCTACTTGATTATTAGCTGAAAGCAAAACATGCTTTAGACGTCTCTTCATCTCACACAATATACAACCCATCATAAGCACAGAGTAGGTACAACGCTTGTTGCTTTTACCTGCCCAACATCTACTCCCCTTTCCTCTTCATTTTCTCCTGGTAACAGCACCTCGATTTCCCTTTAGAGAACTACCTTCCTCCAGCCTGTGTCCATTTGTTTCCGATGGGGCTATGGGGCTAACTTCCCTGATTCCAGGTGAGGGCACATGATCTAGGTTGGGCCAATAAGCATAACTCATTTGCCTGGTCATGATGATTGGTTCATATTGTCACATGACCCATAATAGGCCAATGAGATTCAGTCCTGGAACTTTTGCAAGTACAACCAAGGAAGGAATCATCTACTTATATGTACAATGTCGGCATAGTGAGCTTCTGCCAGCCCTGTTGTTACTACTAGGGGGAGATCTGTCCAAAAATGGAACACCACAGATGCAAGCAGGGCTGAGACACACAGAGCCAGTGAGTGAGTCCTAGCAACCTGGTTTCTGGATTCAGCCAGGTCAGAAGTGGGCCCTACCTCCCGAACTTTTCAGTTACAGCCAATAGTATAAAACAGTATTTAGCGAATGTAAGTTTTATTTCTATCACTTCAACAGAGAGTCCAGATCTTTTAATGCTTAATGAAAACTGATTGGTTAATACCCATTTTTAGACGTGAGAAACGCTGGACATATTTGGGTTCTTAAACCCTACAAAATACCTCCTCACAAAAGGTCAGTTGTTTAACATCTGTCTTTGGCAAAGACAACTCATATGGTGATAAACTATGGCCTCTGGAACCACACCATTGAAAATGGATCCCAGCTCTGCCACTCACAATTTGCACGACTTTGAGCAAGTTATTTTGGAATCTTTAAGCAGAGGAAGATAACAGTGTAAAAAAAAAAAGTGCATTGTTACTGAAAGATGATTTCCTATAGGTAGACTGAAGGGTGCAGAGACAGAGACATGGAAGGATTATCAATGTTCAGGCAACAGTGGATATGGGTTTGGACTGGGGTAGCATCATTTAGGGTACACAGCAGGGGAACAGACTGCAAAAACTGCAACACTTAGTGGAAAACTGAATTTGCAATGTAGGGGAAAATAAGGGTTCAAAACTCCTGGAAACTAGCTCTATTATTTTGATTCAGAGATACCAAAATAAAGACAAATATGATCTGCTAGCCAGGTGGTGGGATGCTCTTAAATTCTAGTTTATCTGCCGAGTTATCCAACAACACAGCTTTTGGAGTAAGACCTATAGCTCCCTGCCTCTTGAAAACCTGAACAGTTTCTCACCTCTGGGCAGCAGAGGGAGATTTTTCTGGCAGGTGATGCCTTCATCTCTTTGATTTAAAGCTGCGTTGACCGAAGTGTTAGAGCTATATAGTGACGGCATATTAGGTAGTTTTAGGTGGATTACAGGATGGCTAGTTGTATGCAGACAAAACGTTAAATAACTCTGAATTGGATACAGAGAAAGCTATTCCCTTTCAGGCATCTTGATTACTTTGTCAAGGGGGGGGGCGGGGAACTCATGTGGAAACTAAAACATCTTTAACACCTCTTCCCAGCACTTGCTAATTCCCATGTTTCCTAGGAAACCAGTCTCTAGCTCAAAACCTTGAGGAGGCCACAGTATCTCATGAGAATTTAGTAATGTTGTTGCATCTTTGTTGAATTTTTACACATGCTATTTATGGCAAGTGAAACTTATAATAGCTATATGTCTCGTTTTAAAATAATTTATTCTATCCAAAGAAAATGACTGTTTAAAGGAAACTAAAGGAACGTGGCACATAGCTATGGCAGGAATTGGGACAAGGGCCTACAAATGATGGCCGTCCTGGACGAGGATTTCTAAAACATCATTCATCAGGGGTGGAATTTCTGGCACTATGACAAACGTCTTCTTAGGAGGTGTAGCACTCAGAACGTCACTGCAATTATGCCAGGCATCTAAAAGTCTGCAGTGAGTAAAGGTGTCTTCAGTTGGGATGGCCTATGAGTCTAGGCACACTTGTCCTGCTCCAGGAAGAATCTGTCAGCAATGCAGGGTTTCTGCTCCCAACCTGTGCTCAGAACGGCCTCATTGTGTGCAGCATCCCTGAAAGCCCCCGGGAACCTAGTATTAATACAATCTCCTAAACAACTCCTTATTCTAAACAACCCAGGAGTTTGTTTCACTCATTATGAATAAACACTCGCAGCTGTGATATTTGGAGATGCTCAGGCTCTCGCTCCCAGACGCACCCGGCTGGGCTGCCCGTGGGATGGATGCATCAGCCCTTCCCGGACGCCCCTGCCAGGCTTCTGTGGAACGTTCATTCACACGTGCCACAGGAAAACCTTAGGACACGCACATCAAACCATCTGGTATGGGCGTGTTTAATTTCGCTAGCAATCTTTTATTTACCGAGGAGCTGACTTTTCAAAGTGGGGAAAAAAATCCGAACTTCTGATTGACCAAGAGAGATCCAACGCTACTAAACTTCTCCCCCTAGTGGACTTTTCATTGAGACATCTAAATCGTTCAGAGGTGGAAACACAAAGACCACTGCCGTCGGGGCTTGTAGCTTTTGAATTTCATACTCAAAAATGGCGTTAAAAATTAAAAACATGAATTGTCAACCATGTTCAATCCCCTGCCTTGTTTATTTTTGTCAATTAAGATTAAAAAACAAATATCATCTGATATCACTTGAAACTTGTAAATGCATGACATTTTAGCCAGAATGTATTCAGTTATTAAGTATGAAATGTCCGATTTCCTTAAGTACTAAGTTAGACAGTTGATATGTCTCTGACATTTCACTTTGACACGTCTAGTTTTATTTTTATTGTGAAGGTACATCCTTAGTCTCACAAATGATAGTTTGGCTTGTCAAAAATTTTTAGAGCAATTTTTGTGAAACCATGGATAAGCCAGAAATTCATGTTATTTTTTAATATGAGTTCCGTCATGGAACCAGTGTAGCACAGAGAGCTTGAAATATCAATGAAGTGTTTGGGAAAGATGTGGCTAATGAATGCACAGTATGTTGATGGTTTGAGAAGTTCCATTCTGGTGATTTTAATCTTGAAATTGAACCACATGGGTGACCTGAGATCAAGGTGGATAATGATGAGCTGAAAGCTGCAGTGGAAGTGAATATATCTCAACCAACACGTGAATTAGCAGCAAGGTTTGATGTTACTATTCCAATAATATTGGACCATTTGAAACAAATCGGCAAGGTAAAAAAGTTGGATAGATGGCTTCTGCATGAATTACGAACATCAGAACAGAAATCGTTTAGAAGTTGCCTTTTTTTGCTGTCACGATATAAAGGCGAACCATTTCTACACTGTATTGTTACATGGGATGAAAAATTGATTATTTTTGACAATTCCAAGCATTCAACATAGTTGTTGGATAAAGATGAAGTGCCAAAACACAGTCCAAAACCGAATAGTCATCAAAAAACTAAATATTCATCATCAAAAGCTAATGGTGTCTGTTTGGTGGTCCAGCACTGGCATTATCTACTATAGCTTCATGAAACCTGGTAAGTCAATTACAGTGGATCTCTGCTGCAACTAAGTGGATGAAATAAGGATTTTGAGATTAAGCAGCCTAGATTGGTCTATAGAGACAGGCTAATCCTCTTGCAAGACAACACTCAACCACATGTCACGCAAACAAGGCTGCTCAAACTATAGAGGCTGGACTTGGAAACTCTCCCATCATCCACCATATTCACCAGACCTTGCACCAACTGACTACTGCTTCTTTCAGGCTTTGGACCACTTCTTGCAAGCAGAAATATTCAATTCTCAACAAGCTGTAGAAAATGCTTTTTGCAATTTCATTGCCACTCACTCTCCACGTTTCTTCACTGCTGGCATAAACAAGCTACTGTTAAGATGGCAAAACTGTGTGGATAGTTTAGGCACATTCTTTGATTAATTGTACTGCTACTTGTTTGAGATATGACAAACTGCACTTTTGATTTGAAATTGGACATGTCGTATTTAATGACCTAATATTAATATCAAGGACACAATCTCAGAGTCAAGGCCAGACCCAAAATTTTCTCCATGAACTAGGGGGAGGGCTTCTGACTCCTGGTTCAATGCTGTTTCTCCTCCAGCCACTGCAAATAATATAGTAAAAATAACATAAAAAATGAGTACACATAAATATAGCCAAATGATCTTTGACAAAGGAGCAAAAGCAAATACCGTGGAAAAGAGTCTCTCAACAAACGGTCCTGGAACAACTGGATATCCATGTGGACACAGACTTTACACCCTTCACAAAAATGGACTCAAAGATAGATCGCAAACTAAATGTAAAATACAAAACTATAGAATTCACATAACAGGAGAAAACCTACATGGTCTTGGGTTTAGTGCTGACTTTTTAAACACAACACCAAAGGCGTGATCCATGAAAGCAATAATTGATAAGCTGGATGTCACCGAAATTCAGTGCTGTAAAAGACACTGTCCACAGAATGCAAACACAAGCCACAGACAGGGAGAAAATATTTGCAAAAAACATATCTGATAAAAAAAAAAAAACCTATTATCCAAAATAGACAAAGAGCTCTTAAAATTCAATAAGAAAATGAACTTGCTTTAAAAATGAGGTAAAGACCTGAACAGACACCTCATTGAAGAAGATTTATGGATAGCAAATAAGCATATGAAAAGACGCTCCATATCCTGTGTCATCAGGGAATTGCAAATGAAAACAATGAGATACCATTACACACTTAATAAAATGGTCAAAATTCAGAACACTGATGACACCAAATGCTGGTGAGGTTGTGGAGCAGCAGGAATTCTCATTTCTTACTGGTGGGAAGGCAACTTGTTACAGCTACTTGGGAAGACATTTGGCTTTTTTTGTTTTCTTTTTCACAAAACATATTCCACAATCTGCTCCTTGGTATTTATCCAAATAAGTTGAAAACTTATGTCCATACAAAAGTTGCGCATGGATGTTTATAGCAATTGTATTCATAATTGTCAAAACTCTGAAGCAACCAAAATGTCCTTCAGTGGATGAATAGATAACCCGTGGAATACCCAGACAATGGAATGTTATTCAGCTGTAAAATGAATTATCAAGCCATGAAAACACATGGTGGAATCTTACATGCATAATACTAAGTGAAAGAAGCTAATGGGAAAAGGCTACATACTGTATGATTCTAATCACATGACCTCTGAAACAGGCCAAAGATCCTCCAAAAGCACCGTAAAACCCAATTAATTAGGAAGAGATGAACCTCAATGTGCTTGAGCCATGCAGCACTTCAGGCCGATTATCCAACCTTACAAGCTCAAGCGAAGACACTATGCATTTGAACGCACGCTTTGCTCTCAACTTTTAAACCCATATGTACATTTTAATGGCAATTTAATCCATATGGTTCAGATTATTTGCATTCAATTCATCAGAAAACAATTTGTGAAAGAAGCTACAATCTAATCACTTCCTCAGTATGCTGTGCTACACTGGAGCTCCTTTTGTAGGGGTTCCTCCAGCAAAGTTCACTGGGTTGTTTGTCTCAGCTAAAGGCAAAGTGGAGATTAACTATAGGGACCCTGAAGCCAGATAGCCTAGGTTCAAAAATCCATCCCTCCCCATTTAAGATGTGCGTGACTTTGGACTTACTTTCGTTGTCTGTAAAATGGGTAAAATAATAACTTTTGTGGTTATTGTATAGATTAACATTCAGCTACAGGGTGACCAGTGCAAGAACATATGCCAGTTCCATGTAAAGTCTTCCTTCTAGGAAACTTCTATAAGCCAGGCAACTGTGCTAACAATTAGTTATCATCAGTATTAGGTTTGGCTAAACATGGCAAAAAACTACATTGGAATGGCTTGTACATCATAGTTTACTTCCCTTTCATGTAAGCATAGGCAGTCCAGGGCTGGCACGATGACCCCATGCTCATCAAGAACCCAGATGCTTTGTATCCACCAACTTTAGCACAGAATTCTCACCCTCTGACCCAAGACAGCAACCCCAGCTCCAGCTAACTTGTCTATACGCCAGTGAGAAGAGGAAAGAAAGAGGAGAAAAATTGCACCCCCTCCAAGAATGCTTCCTAGAAGTTGCAGATACTGCTACTGCTTACATCCCATTGATCAGAACTTAATCTCATAGTCATGTGTAGTCTTAATGCAGACTGGGAAACATAGCTTTTTATGCTGTTATTTATTCTATTATTATTACTGTAGAAAAAACAGACATTGGGAGTAGTTCCCCATTTCTGTCACAGCTTCCACAGGAGGGGAAGATCAAAAACACCATCCCTGGCAACAAGCTGTGTGCAGACCTAGAATGCATACCAAATGGAGATCTTTGGATAATGGAGCGTACAATGCAGAAAACTACATTTTTAACTCAGTAACTCGGCAGTCTCCCTCTTTGTTTATAAATCCCATAACATATGCCTCATAAAACACTAAATAAATGTTTATGCTAATTATTGTACAAAAGTAACCACAAATCTCTCTCTTCACTCTCACCAGAGTTATGCCCACGGAAGTCTTTGGATGCTTGTAGATTTAGAAAGAAAAGGAAGGTCTCGTGACTTATGCTGCTTCAACTGAAGAGGAAGGGTCCTCACATACCGAAATTCGTCCACACCCCAAAGCCACCGTCCAACCCTTTCACCTCTATCTTAACCACAAAACTGATGACACTCCAGAGAGACTGACCACAGACCCTTGTGTTAGACAAGACACCTTCCCATCCTGTCTGAATCTTTACAAACAAGAGATGTTGACAGCATGTACACAGATAATAGGAAACATATTTTTGGCCAGTGACTGAGGTTTTGGTTAGGCTTGAGGACCGTAGCAAATATTTGTTGGAAGCTTCCCCAGCATCTCACTCTACTTTCTCCTTCCGAACAGAATTGCATTTTCCCAGCCTTGCAGCTGGGTTTAGGACTGGCTTAAGCCGATCAATATATGAAACCCCCTGTCCACAATAATTATTTCATGGTTGGGCATGTGATTGAATGAGATGTGAAGATGTGGGAGGCCTGGCGAGAGAAGCTTCAGTTGATGTTGGCCATTCTCTTGAGATCACAGAGATATTCCATTTGAGTTGGGGTTTCTGTTAAGAAGTATCCTAATCGACACAAAGTTATTGAACCTGGAAATATTTAACATGAGACGAATTAATCAGGAAGCCATCCATAACTGAACACTTGTGATATCAGGCACACTAGGACTAAAATGCTACTCTATCTACCGTTTTCCCATTTGTGTGAGAATAGCCAAGTTGTTTGAAGAAAACATGAGATACAGTGTCTCATCAGGAAATCAGAAATAACTTTAATGACCTCACAGCAGAGTGTGTATAATGCCATACAACATAAATGCCAAACCTGTTTTCTAGATACAGAAATCAATAAAGATACAATAAAGACACAGATAAAAAAGAAGATAAATATTATTATATAAAAAGGGTTGCTCAGGCAATATTTGTAAGAAAAATTGAAATATCATTGGACATGCTAAAGGATCTGGGTTTTGATTTCTTTAGTTGGTAAAATGAAGTAGTTAATGCAAAAGAATGTTCATCTGACATCCATCTAGTCTGTTTACCATGATCTAAACAGGAAAGAATTTTGTAGTAGTCATTTCGATTTTGGTACAAGCAGATTTATGTATTTAGTTATTACCACAATTAGATGTGTGCATGTTAAACTATGTACCAGTAATCATGAAAAGGAAATGTGTTCTTTCTTGAAGCATGAAGTCTCTACGGCTAGACAGAAACGATCTGGGGGAGAGGAAGAGGGATAGTGAGGTACCTTTTTTTGCACCTGAAATCGTAATTGGTTCTTCTCGAGGCTCTCAGTGGGGAGCTTAAGGTAAAGAGAAATGAAAATAGTGATTCACCTCTTAGACTTCACAGCTCCCTTGGGGAAGAGAAGGGGAATAAACGCCTGTGTTTGCTACCCATCGGTACTCGCAGTGAGCCACAACTGGGCTCGTGCTAGCTCTTCTGAGTCAATTGCATGCTTCTCCTCACAATTCCACCTTCAGTGATATCATGATGGCAGCTTCGAATTGACCATGCTGGGAGGTTGGACCACAGAAATCCACAAAGGCTACAAATTAAGGCTTCCTCCACTTCTCTGGAAAGCCAGTTGTTAAGTATTTACCAGCACACCACCTGGCCCCTGGCCCAGAGCTGCTACTGTTACTACTACTGCCCAGGAAAGAAGCAGGGAGCAGTGGAAACTGCCCTTCAGGAACCCCTAATAAGTGAAGAATGGGTAGCTGGGCTCTGGGATGAATGAACCAAAAGAAAGATTCAAGAAGGCAAAGAAAGCCTTTCTTTATCTTCCACCATTTTTGAGATTCAGTGTATATTTGTGACCTCACTCTGACAATTAAACCATGTGTGGTATTGAGAAAATTATTTTCATAGTTCACAGCAACCTCAAACTCCTGGGCTCAAGCAATCCTCCTGCCTCAGCCTCCCAAGTAGCTGGGACTACAGGCATGCACCCCCACACCCAGCTAATTTTTCTATTTTTAGTATAGATGGGGTCTTGCTCTTTCTCAGGCTGGTCTTGAATTCCTTAGCTCAAGAGATCCTCCCACCTTGGCCTCCCAGAGTGCTAGAATTACAGGCATGAGCCATTGCGCCTGGTCTGAAAAAATTATTTTCACAGGTACCCTTTTAACCTAGTAACTCCACTGCCAAAGTAGTTACCCCCAATGAAAGCATTAAGAATGCATGCAAAGATTAAGTCATCATGTGGTCCCACACAACATTAATCATCACGGAGTACATTCTGGAACCACCGAATGTTCCACAACAAGGTTCTGGTTTATTCCATCATGGTGGGTCCATACACATACTGTTCAGCCTTTAAATAGTCTTCTAACACTTGATATCTGATGTCATGGTAAGTGAGGAAAGCAAGTTACACAGCAGAATGATTTTCATGAGAGTTATATATAAAGTCATAAAGGTTATAGAAGTTAGAAGTTAACATTTTAAGTGGTGGGTTAATGGTAATTTTTTTGCTTTGGTGCTTTTCTGTGTTTTCAAATTCCTCCATGGTGAAAATGCATTACTTTTTGAAATAAGAAAAAATGAAATATTCTTTTTTTTAAAGTTATTTCTCCAACTACATAATCTGGGAATTTAAAACCTAAAATTTGGGTTTATTTCTATAAGAGTAACACTAAATGAATTAATGAGATTTAATAAGCACTATGCCTAATAGGCAATGTAACAAGGATTATTAAATCCACTGTCTCTGAACAACCGTAACTATTTCTGTCTTCTCCCCTTTTCTTCCTCCTTTTTTTGTTTCTGACAGTAATATTTACTGAGCATTTTCCACATATCAGGCATGGAACTAAGTAAATTAAACATATTAACTCATTCTTCAGAAAAGCATGAAATAGGTATCATTTATATCTCCCTGTAGAAACAGAAGCTTAGTCATTAAATAACTTGTCAAATCCTTATAGCCAGTAAGTGCCAGACCCAAACTCAAGCCCTAGTTAATACGAGCACCTGTTTTGTGTTGAAACAAATAATCAAACTAAGCTTTGTTCCTCACATTGTCACACCTTGAAGGAAATGATGGGCTCAACACTCACAATATCAATTTGTATTTTCAGGTCCACGGATTCCTTGGACTGTGGTCACAGTCCAGGGGACTAAACGCTTGCAACACAATGACCCACACTGCAGTACGTATTCAAAAACAAAAAACTTTTCATCTATGAACTGTCAACGTGACCTTAGAGACAGTCAACAGAATTTTCGATTGGTCAGGCAACAACCAATTGTTGGGCGTCTCATGTAGATAAGACATTATTACTGCATTCTGGGGATACAGCAGCAAATAAGGTAAACATGGTCCCCATTCTCATGGAATTTGCAGCCTTATAAGAAAGACCAAAGAACTCGACGAGCAAGATGAACGCTACTATGCAGAATTACAGGCTTCGTTGTGAAGCTGTCGCCCACCTCTTGACTTAATAATGGGTACAGTCGTATCTGTGTTCAGCCCCAGCCTAACTCAATCATCTTTTACAAAACTGACTATGCTTAGCAAGTGTTTTTTGGTCTCTTCTTTATTCTTTGCACCCACTATTCTGAGTCTTTATGAACCCATTTCTAGGAGTACACAGACTTACAAACTAGAAAGGACCAGGACTCCTGAAAAACACCTCTTAGCAATATTCCAAGAGTTTGAGACCTAGTCAAAGTATAGCTACTAGTCAGTTAGCTGAAGTGACGTTTCCAATATTTTTGAAAGAAACACTAACACTCCCCGTTGCTTTGTCCTTGCTCCTTTGATAAAAGACTATGTTTTCCATCCTGGTACTAGATTTCCAGGAAACCCCTCACAAACACCCCCCACCCCCACCCCCAAGGTCTCCAAGGGTTACCATTTCTCATTAGAGAAAGCATCTTCCCATTTGGCTTGCTGTGTTTGTCCGTTTCTCATGCTCTTCCCTTTGGTGCAATATGTGTCTTAACCAGCAGAGGGCAGGATCATATAACACTCTCACCTGTTAGGCATAAACAAGACAGAAGATGGCACAAACTTGCCAGCATCAGAGCAGACTGAAGCACAGAGTAAATTATTGCCTGTGTACTTAGAGATAACAGCGTAAGAAATGTTTGGATATGAGAGTTAATATGCCTGGGCCCTAATGTCAATCTGGTAGTCACCTCACCTATGGATCTCAATTTTCCCAGCTAAATAGAGAAGGTGTTATGTTAAATGACCCCCAAATTGTTTCACCTCTAAATGTCTATAATTCTACGTTCTGGCTGATCCTGAAGTTTTAATTTTCATAAAGTATGAGTTGGACCATGTGTCTCCCCATTTTAAAATCTGGGAGTGGGAGGTTAGAATGTGAGATCATTCAGACCCAAGGGCCCCAAGTCTGTCCTTCAAGTCAAGGGCAAGATGTTCTTCCCAAGTTTGAGAGTCAGAGACCACACTGATTGTAGGAATAGTAATAACAGGATAGTATGCACTGACATACCAGGCAATGTGCAAAGCACTTTACATGAATTAATTCACATAATCCTCCCCCTAACCCAATGAAGTAAACACTTCCATTGTCCCCATCTTCCAGATAAGGACAGAAAGCCACAGAGATGAAGGACACTGCCCAGGAGTATGCTGATAGGATAGGATGGAGCTGGGATTGAAACCCCGGAGAATGGGCTCACAGCTGTTCTCTCTCGCATTGCCTGCAAGGACTTTGAGAGTGGAAGAGAAGCTGACCCCGAACAACTCTAGGTCCTTATTTGGACTAAAACCAGTTCATTCATTCACTTATATACTTTCTCAATAAAGGTATCCCAGGCATGTCATTAAGCAGTGGAATCCATAAATGTGTCATGACGGCACCTTGCCCAGTCACACGGTTTTCTACCACAAAGCTCAGAAGCCCAAGGGTAAGCATGACACTGACATAGAGCTAAGGTTTTGCTGGGTAGGCACCATGAAAGGTAGGGTTCAGAGTGTGAAAGATGCTAGGGAGACATCATTCAGATAATCAACCACGAGTTCCTTCCTGAGCTGCAGCCTGGCTGATGTATTAATAATCTGCCCACTTCTTAGCACAATCCATATTCTATGCTGCTAAATGGGCCAAATGTCCCAGACAAAGGGCCTAGATGGATTTCATCCTAGCTCTGCCCACTGTCTGTACAACCTGGAAAAACCAGTCACCATCTCTGAGTTTGTTTCTCTCATCTATAAAACAGGGGCACCATTCAGTTCAATTAGTAGGGAAATATTTATAGAGCAACTACTATGTGCCTGGCACTGTGCTTCATGCTGAAGACAGAGAAAGACAACTTCCCTCCTCAAACAGTTCATAGCCTAACACATTTTAAATATTTTTAATCTATAATTACAAAACAGTGGTCTTACTTCTAATGGATTGTACAGGATACTACAACTGCATTTACAAATAGCCTGTGTTTTGAGATACCCTGATTTGGGCCAAGCTCTATATATGAATTATTCTTGTAATTCTTAACTATAACTCTCTGGAACAGGCACAATTCATATTCCCATTTTACTGATGTAAAAATTGAGGGTTTAAAAGATTCAGCCATGCACAGCGGCATGTGCCTATAGTTCTAGCTACTCAGAAGACTGAGGCAGTAGGATCCCTTGAGTTTAGGGCTATAGAACACTAGGTTTGTGCCTGTAAATAGCCACTGTACTCCAGCCTGGACAACACAGCAGGACCTCATCTCTTAAAAAAAAAAAATATTCCTTTACTTACCCAAAATTGCGTTGATAATAAGAGGCAGAAAAACCAGAACTCAAACACAAGCATATCTGAGACCAGTGACTGTTAGTTCCCTACCCCTATGGAAACCCAGAACAGAGGACCCAGCTCTCCTAAGGGTGAAAGTTTAAGTTAGGAATTTCGCATGATGCCTGCCTGGATTCTTGAGAATAATTTGTGCTGATCCCATAAATCCCTCTCCTAGACTTAAGATTTCTCTGCTGACTTTTCAGTCCTTATCCAAGAAAAGTTGGCTTAATACACAGAAGTAGAATTAAGGCTAGTTAGATTCCCTCACATGCCCCCATAACTTCTGGCCCAGCGCTCTTCAAAAAAAGACATGAAATGCTAATTTGACACATAACCAAAAATAATAATAATAATAATGCACTCTTGTCTTGGCTAACTCATAGCTATTCGTTGAGCAACACTGTTTATTTCCAGGGCCAGCCTTGGATATAGCACAATTATGGAAAAGGATTGTCAGCACTAAATCACTTTGTCACATGCCCGCAAAGTCCTGAGGAATCCGAAAGGCTGACAAGAAGTCCAGATCTGCTAGAAAACATCTGTAAATCACAGATCTTTTAATTTCAACTGACATGGCGGAAAGCG
This sequence comes from Indri indri, assembly GCA_004363605.1. Classification (NCBI taxonomy): domain Eukaryota; kingdom Metazoa; phylum Chordata; class Mammalia; order Primates; family Indriidae; genus Indri; species Indri indri. The sequence goes on along the minus strand of RJWJ010007516.1, from coordinate 14,047 downwards.
TCAGCCTTCAATGACTTACTAAATCCCTGAGCTTCTTGAAGTCGTGTTCTTTTCTCTCCTAAGCCAAAGCATAAAACAGCTTTGAAACTGATGTTTAAAAGAGTGTAAAAGCCAAAATGACCGTTACGGTTCTTAATGTTAAAATGACATTTCAGATGTTCCATCTAACCTAAACGGAAATTTTAGTAGGCTGTTGATCATTTTTAATGTCATTAAAGGTATAATTTATACATAGTACCATAAAATTCATGTAAGTGTACAATTCAATGATTTTTAGTTAATATACAGATTTGGGCAGTCACCATAATCCAGTTTTAGAACATTTCCATCAATCCAAAAGATCCCTCTCGCCAGTTTGCAGTTATATTCCTCATTCCAAACCTCAACCACCCCTAGGGTTTTCTGTCTCTAAAGTTCTGCCTTTCGTGACATTTCATACAAGCGAGATCCTACCAAATGGGTTTGCATCTGGCTTCTGTCACTTAGCCTATGCTTTTGAGATTCATCCATGTTGCAGCATGGAGCAGGACTTTGTTCTTTTTTATTGCTGAATAATATTCTATTTCTGGATATAGCATATTGTGTCCATTCATTTACCATTCAAAGGATATGTGGGTTGATTCCAGGTTGTGACCGCTATGCATAATGCTGTCAATATTCGTGTCTAAGTCTTCATTTAAATATATGCTTTCGCTTCTCTTGGGTAGACACCTAGGGATAGAATTGCTGGGTCATAGAGTAAATTAATGTTTAACTTTTTTTTTTTTACTTTGCTTCAACTTTCTATGTGTAACTTTTGAAGAAACTGCCAGACTGCTTTCCACTGCGGCTGCACTACATATACAGGGAAAATGGGAAATTGTAGCTAAATGTATCTTTATTTACAAAATATTCATTACAAAACTTTTCCTTTGTATGGAGATTTTTTTGGGACACCCTGTATTTTATGCTCCCATGCTGGTCATTTTTAATAAACCAGGATTTTCTCAGAAAAAAGAAACTACAGTGTAAAAAACACAAAAATGATACCCGGAGATGCTCCTGGGTCAAAGGTACTATAGAAAATGTAACCATTACCAGCAGTGAGAATTTTCTGAGTTGTTACGTGAACTCCGCAATGCTGGGAATTTCAACTATATTTGGTCCATTGGAGGCTTCCTGGTTCTAAACTGCCTCAAACTTTGTTGGGGAAAAGTTGAAAGAGGAGTGAATTTCAGGTCTCTTAGTGAAGAATCCAGTGATCATGTATTTACATTTTTGCCCTACCTTACCCTTGCACATTTTCCAGCCATTCCCTGGTTAATTCCTATTTACAACAGCTTTCTGACTCCATGCTACTATCGTGGCCTCTACCTCCACACCCAAACCTGAACCAAGTACCTCTTTTATCAGTCCCCATAACGCCCTGCATATGCCCATTACTACTGTAGAATTTTCCAGCCTCTCTCTCAAGGGACTACAATTTGCTAACCTTTGTCTCCTTAGTACTCAACACAGACTTTGCCTCATTGTGTGTTCTCAGTAATGTGCCACGGATCGATGAATGGATCAATGAATGCAGAACAAGCCCTATCTGTGAAAGTGTATCGTTATGGTCCTAATCTCATATAACTGAAGTGTGTTGCAAATGCGAATAAGGATAAATTTGAACCTCTGTCTAGGTAATTTCTGATTTTCTTCAAAAGTAACTAGGAACTGAACCTAGTATTGGCTGTGAGCTCTGCAGAAAAGTCTGCCCCTCCCACCTTGGCCTCATTACTGAATTTCACCAAGCATCAGTTCCTTCAGCTAAAAGCACTGCTGTGAAGACTAAATGAGATAACCCACATACGCCCTTAGTTATTATTTTGTTGTATCACCATTCTAACATTTATCGAGCGTTTGCTAAAATTGTTATGAATGTGCGTATGGAGGTTGATGTGTCTTCCTTAGAAATGCAATATTCCTTGCTACAGGCAGTCCTAAAAAGCGATGACGCGTGTCAACAGCCCTAGAGAGTTTTGGCTTACGTCCTCATAACAAACTCGGGCCGCCAATCCAACCTCCAAATCACAGCCTTCTACTGAGAGACTGTGTAAAAGACAAAATCCTAAAAGCCAAAGATAATGAATGACAATGAATATGTTTATAGGGCACATACCCCCTCCCATTTTATTCACATCCCAGCAAATCCCTTTAATTTCACAACTTGCGTTCAGGGTGATCCTCGTCTAAGGGAGGCTGGTTTCAGCACAATACCCATCGGCCAAAATCCCTGACTCTATACAGCCAGCCTTGTACACGTTTATCATCAGGAACTACAGCGTGTCTCCAACAGCTTCACTGAACACTACCCACCTCTTCGGATTTTCTCAGAGGAGAGAGCAAACTGGACTGGAGAGCTCTCTGGAGTCCTCAGCAGAGAAAGCGCACCATTGCCGTGGCAACGCTCTTGCTAGGTGTTATTCAGTTTGAAGATGAAGGGGTTGCTAGGCTGCAATACATCCTTGGTGTAGCATTGACTAGCATCGTTCATCATCCGGCTCTGTGCAACTATGGTACTGTGCTCCCTAAGGTTTGCCACAGGTGTGTGTATCCACACACATTCATATAAAACCATTTGGGGAGGCAAAATTTGATTAGAATTCTCACCTACTGCTTAGTAGTCATGGGCAAATTATGTAGCTTTTATGAACCTCAGTTTCTTCATATGGAAATGGGGATAAAATATATTGCTGGGTCATTATGACAATTATATACACTAAATATGAAACTGTCTGGCAAAGTACATGGCAAATCATAGTTGCTAAGTAATGAGTATCACAATACTACACTGTATATACAAATACACTTTCATACATAGAAATATGCCATAATGCTAAACCAATTATTCAGCAATACATTTATAAATACATACCCTCTAGCATAAATCTGCTGAACAGAGAGATGCAAAAACAAAGGGAAGTGCTTTCTCAGGGCTTTCTCTCCATTTAGTTTGCATAGTTTTTTTCATTGGTCCTCCTGTTTGCACTAACTGGTTACCAATGAGCTAGTTTTGTTTTGCTTTGTTTTTTTAAACATGCATATCCTTATTACCTGTCATGGGATGGTGATGTCACTGAGTCAGACAAAGTAAATGAGCTTGTTGAAAACAGGAGGCAAGCCTGGACTACTGGTACCAAACTCATGAGAAGTGGAGAGAATATTGCTGGGCACTAGCAGCTGAGGCTCCCCTCAGCCTCAAGTGTCAGACAGGGGCACGGCCCCAAGATTCCTTGCAGGAGAACGTTCAACAGACACACACCCTCAGAAAACTGGCAGCTCCTCAACCCTCCCCATCTTCCCCCAAGAAATTACAGAACATTTCTCAAAGAAGAATGAAAGTTGCCTAAAGCGGTTTGCAACGTTTCATTTCAACGCAGCATAAATACTCGTCAATGAGAGAGTCTGGCATTCTGGCTAATAAAACCCTGTTGTAATGGATGACACAGTGTCTTCCTAATTGCTTGTAAAATGTATCCTACGATACTGTGTAACTAACGTTGAGACGCGCAGTTACGGGCGTACTCAACAGATGTCAGTTGTCCTCCATTTAGGCAACTTAGAAACAACCAAAAATAAATTAGGATTATTGAACGTCAGAGTAGAAAGCTGAGATGCTAAATATTTAATGCTCTGAGCATAATGATGTAGTTGATTTTGTGTTCTTGTTAGCTGCTGTTTTATCATTTTGCATCAGTGATCCTGTGCGTGCGTTCATTACTCCGGAAGGCTCATTGGATGTTGCTATGGAGACCAGAGCTGCTCTGACATATTCCCCCAGGCCCTGTTTGCTGGCTTCTTCAGTAAACACTTAATTATGCTTTGCCTCCTGCAATCAGTGTGGTTGGAGGAGAGTTTGCTTAGCTGATTTCGGGCTAAATATGAGTTCTCCTTACAAGCAGATGTTTTTCATAAGTCTGTTGAGTGTGATTTCAATAAATGGAGCACCATCCAGAACCCTCTGAGAAAAAAGCAAACAAATAAGAAGGCAAGGAATCAGTCTCATTATTCTGATAACCTAGCTGTATAAAAGCTTATCAAAGTCTTACCAACAACCTTAACTTCGTACTAAAATCTGATGGTTTGGGGAGGGAAAGATTCTTCTACACCATACGACATAAGCAGGCAAGTCGAACAAAGAATATATTTTTGAGGATTTATCTAGGAAGACGGTATTATCAAATTATAAAATCTTTCTTTAGGTCAAGGATTCTTAACGTAGACATGGGCTCCAGGGGTCTATGACGTAGCTCCATAAGTATATGAAGAATATTGCTTGTGTGTACATGTGTGCCTTTCCAGAAATAAGATCCACGATTTTCATCAGAAATTGAAAAACCACCATCAGATAAAATAAGAGGACCACTGATTGATTGTAATCTTGTGGAAAATACTCCATCTCTCTCATGAAACATGTTCATTTTCTCATAATATTTGATCACCAAAATAAAGGATGGATCTCTGCAGGAAGGACTCCACCCCTAGTCTGTTCTTAATCCCACTCTGAATTTTGATAAATACACTTGGAATTCTTCCTCATTCAAAGGAACAAGTGCTGGGTTAGAAGCCCCAAATAAAGATACGAGCTGACCAGCATGCTAAGTCACAAAAAAAGCAGTGCCCAATGGACCACTCAGTTTTACTAGTTTAATTCAATGAAGCCACTTATTTGGCAGATTCTTGTAGAATTCCCTTTGGTTTTTCTCTGTAATAGGTATTCACTATGTCCCAGGCACTTCCTTACACTCTCTCTTTTATATCCTCCTAGCGATTTCAGTGTACAATGAAACTAGGAGATGGAGGCAAGTGTCTAGAGCCAGACCAAACGCAGAACTGAAGCAAATTTGGGAATGAATGAGGGGTGCCGAGGACTGCCAGAAACCAAGTGTCCACAGCTCAACTTCACTGACTGTCAGCAACATGAATGGCAGTGTTCAGACAGCTATGTTTGCTATATAGCATATCACCCCAAAACTCGAGGGATTAAAATCACATCTGTTTCCTATTGCTTCTTATGGTTCTGTGGGGTACAGAGAGGACAGCTCATCTCTGTCCCACAATGCTGGGTCTTCTGCTGGTTTGGCCCAATGGCTGAGACTTGGGTGGCTGGAACAGCCTGACGTCTTTTTCTATGCAGACTCAGGGCCATTTCACGTGCTCAGCACATGTGGTTTCCCTAGCATGACAGTCTCAGGGCAGTCAGTCTTCTTATATGGTGGCTTGGGGCTCAAGAGCAAGTTTAAAAAAAAAAATAGGGCTCCTTAGGACCTAGCCTTGTCAGTCCCAGTCCCAGAACATCATTGCACTGGTCAAGCAAGACACTAGGGCCAGCCCAGATAGAAGCAGAAGGGAATTTAACTCTACCTTTCAATGGGAGCTCACAGCAAAGAATTTGTAACTCTGTTCAGCAGCTCAAAAGGCAGGACAGATATTAAGTAACACTGTTAGGTAACTATCCTGACCCTTATACATACACACTGTCTCAATTAGCTCTGCAAAGCAGCCCTGTCATCCCATTTCACAGATGTGAAAATCGAGGCTCAGAGAGACTACATAATTTATCTGGATGGTGGCAGAGCAGAGATTCATCCCAGGACTGTCCGCAAATTTTGTGCCATCCGTTACTATCCTCCCTGGTTCTACCACACTTGACACAAGTTCCAGTCACTACGGCCCTCTTGATTTCATCTCCCTTCCTGCTAACATGCCTATTGTTTGGATCTCACTTGCAATATATATGATTATACACCATCGTTTTTGGCATATAGGTCCATCTCCCAGAGAGACCCAGAATCACAGGGTGGGAGAGCTCTAGGTCCTTAAACGGGAAATAGGGGCCGGGCGCGGTGGCTCACGCCTGTAATCCTAGCACTCTGGGAGGCTGAGGCAGGCGGATCATTCTGAGGTCAGGAGTTCGAGACCAGCCTGAGCAAGAGCGAGACCCCGTCTCTACCAAAAATAGAAAGAAATTAATTGGACAGCTAAAAATATATATAGAAAAAATTAGCCGGGCATGGTGGCGCATGCCTGTAGTCCCAGCTACTTGGGAGGCTGAGAGAGTAGGATTGCTCGAGCCCAGGAGTTTGAGGTTGCTGTGAGCTAGGCTGATGCCACGGCACTCGCCCCAGGCAAGAGAGTGAGACTCTGTCTCAAAAAAAAACAAAAAAAAAAAAAAAAAAAAAAACGGGAAATAGAAGGGTACGTACACGTGGCCAGCAGCTTGCCTAGAATTGCACAGGTGCTTGGAGCAGACAGCACTGGGCTAAGAGTAGATTTGTTTCTGGTCCTGCCTCTGGCATTGTCTTCACATCTAGAAATCCCCACACACATGAGCCACTGCAGGAAAAATCTGCAGGGAAACCAGTGACTCGTGATGCTACCCTTCCAGGTCTTGTCTGGAGCTGAAACTTGTGGAAGAGAAGATAATTTGCTCTCTAATGAGAGTCCTTGAAGTACGTTTCTTTCACTTGCTTTGAGATTTCTGTCAATTTTTTCATCTAGTTCTAACCTAATAGAGCCTAAATCTATGTTCAGCTAATCACAGGAAATGCTGCTAATGGGCAAATTAAGTCTGCTGCTCCCAGTACTCTCTCCAACCGACCCCTCCTCCTCCATTCGCCAAGGTTCGCTTTTCCCTCTTAAAGGGCTTCTCACTGTGAGTCCTTCCAAATCACCCAGACATATTATTACAGAAGCTTCCAAAGGTCAGTCTGCCCTCGGAAGGGAGTGGACATCCGCTGATTATGCGTCCAAGAGCCCTGAATTTACTGAGAGTAAATTGCTAATCGTTGTAATTGGATGAAATTCTCCTCTGGCTATTTCAAAATAAAAGATGGTTTGCAGCTTGCTTGGAGGCTACAAAGCCTGCCCCTAGCAAAGTGGCCGGAGTTGGAATTACCCCAAAAATGCTTTGAAAAATGTAAAGATGCCTATTTCATCCACAACACTACTTTGCTTCTTTTCAAAAATATGCTGAAGGAAACTCTGGGTCACACAGCCCTGGGTGCTTATGCTGATGAAGGAGCCGGTGAAGCCCAAAGTGACAGGGGGAAAATCTCTGCTGAGACCGTGCCTAGCAGTAAGGTCCAGCCGCGGATATAAAGAGCCACGCCTCAGACTCCAGCTTCTGGCTGTATAGCAGGATTATCCATCACAGGGCCCAGGAAGTTACAAGGGTAAGAGAATGACAGAAATGTAGATCCTTGTGTATTATTTCATAAGCACCCAACTGGTTTGCTCAAAACCAAATCTATAGCAGCACAATTCACAATTGCAAAGATGTGGAAACAACCCGAGTGCCCATCAATACATGAGGGGATTAATAAAATGTGGTATATGTATACCATGGAGTTCTACTCAGCCACAAAAAACAATGGTAATCTAGCACCTCTTGTATTATCCTGGACAGAGCTGGAGCCCATTCTACTAAGTATCACAAGAATGGAAAAACAAGCATCACAGGTACTCGCCATCAAATTGGTATTAACTGATCAACACTTAAGTGCATATACAGTAATAACATTCATGGGGTGTGGGGCAGGTGGGAGGGGGAGGAGGGGATGGGTATATACACACCTAATGGGTGCGGCACACACCGTCTGGGGGATGGACACGCTTGAAGCTCTGACTCAGGTGGGGCAAGGGCAATATACATAACCTAAACATTTGTACCCCCGTAATACACAGAATTAAAAATATTTAAAAAATCATTCTTTCCAATAAGCCTAAATTTTGGCCATCTTACTGAGAAAAACGTATGTACGTATTTTAGGATTGAAACTACATGCAAATTTCATTTTGTCGTTTTATATGCCTTCTTTAAATCTATCATGCTTCTGACTTGCAATGTTCAAAATAGGCAGGCTTGGCTTAGGGACCTTTTCAAACTACATTCAAAATATATAATTTGCCTTTTTCATGAAGTACATTGCTTTTGTAGCCATGACTTTGCTAGCTTTTAAAATGGACTATTAAATTTAGAACATCAAAGAGCAGGGTCCAGGGGGCTCTAGACATGGGGAATATGTGAGCAAAACCTTGATGTTGGGAAGATAGATGGTAAATTCAGGAGACAGGGATAGGCCAGTTCAGAGAGCAGGGGACAACTCCTAAAGCATGTGCCAAGCTGGGGTGGGAGGTGGGTTTTGAATTCCAGCTAAGACATTTGACTGTGGACTGATCTGCAAGGTAGTGAGGCCTCTGGCTCTGGAGGTGATCAAGAAGAGACCAATACTCTGTCAGAAATGGTGTAAAACTGGATGAGAAGGAAAGCTGGTTCAGAGGTTATAATACATGCTCTGCAGGTTTGCTTGGGCTTGCAGATGTGTTTTGTTTGGGTCACAGAGTTTGCCCTTTTTGGAGGGCAGCAGAGAGAAGGAGGAGGGAAACAACAAAATTGATAAGATGACACCAAAAAAAAAAAATCCAAATTTTGTTGCAAAATAGTCCTAAAGACACTGGGCCCATTCCATTTGACAGGAATATGCAGCAGGTGTTGCTGAATAACTGGGTCAGGTTCTCCAGTTTGCCAATATCACTTCATTCCTGGTACCTGCTGGACCCCTGAAGCCACCTGCCTATTTAACCCTGGAGCTAGATGCCATGTAAGCTTTTTCCCCTATATTCAGTGGGGCAACCATGCTTTAAGCCCCACATTCTGGCCTTTTATTATCTTGCTAGAAGGGATTTGCAAGGTCTTGAGCCAAAGTTGGCCGCCCAGGCTCACCGCGTTTCCTGCAGACGGGCAGGGGACATGTCCCAGTTGATTTATCACTGGGGTCCTTTGGGAACTAGTGTCTCCTCCAATACGCATTTCCACAGTGACATTCTCTTCCCACGAAAGGATGTCACTTCCCTTCATAAAGCCTCCTGAATCTTGAATTCACCTGAAACACCAGGAGATGAGGCCAAATCAAAGCCTCACAGGGCAGGGGAAGGATGGGAGAGAGAGCTAATGTCTCTTAACAGCACAAAATCAGCTGGCAATACTCTGATTTTCTCCCACTGCTATACATTTCTGCAGACAGAATAGGAGGTACCTCGTTTGTATAATTATTTGAACTTTGCAGATAATGAACGGAAAGCATTTTGCAAATCTAATTCCCTCTCCACTCTAGTCTCCACGCTACCACTTGAGTGATGCTTCTCAAACACAGATGTGATGATACCATGCTCTCAGTCCCCCATCTCCTCACACCTGCAGCTTTACTAACAGAGTGACACGCAGCACGTGTGACGTGATGCAGTGTGCAGATGAGCTATGTTTCAATAGTCAGGTATTTAATATGCATTGTGCAAAAACATAAGTTAGCATATCAAACTCATAACTTCAGCTCAAGTATAAAGTTTCTTTAAAATGCTATTTTAAAATTTTCCTTCCCAAATACATTTAGGCAAACAACATAATAAAGCAATTAAAAGAAAAAAGCTTAGTAAATATACTAGTATTTTGTACGTAATTGGCATCATGTAATGAAATATGGTACTTGAATAGTTGAAATTGGGTTTTAGCAACACTGACCTATTTTTGGTGAGTGTCCGAACTATGTGGAATTTCTTAGATGTCCAGCATAGTCCCATCTGATGCTGCTAATGCTAATCCCCATGTACTTTATGAGATGACACCACATGCTTCTTTATGCCTCAGGGCCTTTGCACATACTATTTCTTTATGGCTGAAGTCCCTTTGCTCTCCTTTTCTACCTGGTAAACCACTGCTCAGGCTTATCAACCCAGCTCATCTGTCCTATCTTCCCCTGGGAAGCCTCAATAGGTAGAATTAACTCCCCATTTTTAGTACACACTCTCTACTCGGACATGGACTCAACTGACACTATTTGTTTATGTGTCTGACTTTACAACTAGGCTGAGAACCAACAGGTCAAAAGTTGCCTTACTCATCCTCGAACACAGAGGCACTTAATAAATGCTTACTGAATGGACAGTTTTTTCCTAATGAACTTCAAAGCAAAAGTTTGTTTTATTCCCTCTCTCCACCCCCAGCATGGTTCTAATGTCAAAGAACTCTTCAAAGGGGGCTGTGGAAGCAGAACACTTAGGAGTGTGGAGGCTGAGATGTGATTTTAATAAGCCTCCATCCCTCCATCTCTCAGATAAATGATGAGAAAGCAGGGAGTATGTAACAGTAACTCTTTTTTTTTTTTTTTTTTTTATCTCAAACCACTATAGGGAGGATCTAGAAGGTATCCTTATTCCCCAAAGCCTCAGGAAAAGAGGTATCATGAGTCAGTAAAATTCCTTAAATACTAACAGCAAGTGTAGTCACATGGAGACTGGGGAGACAGAAGGTTCCTCAAGGCTGTGCACCTGTCTCCTCTCCCCATACCTTGGGTCAGGGCACTCTGGGCTCTTACCTGAACAGGTGTGGTTATTCGCAATTGTCCCACCCACCTTATCTCGACCCTCCCTTTGCACCTAGGACAACCTCCGAAGTCCTCACTGGTGGTCTTGGGGCTGAATCATCTGGCCCCTGGGGTCCTCCACACCCTTCTCATGCCCCTCCTCCACTGCCACTGAGTTCTAGCACCTTCCTACCTGGCTGCTCTAGCCGCAGCTTTCTTCCTTGGCTCTTTTTAAGGCTTACTGTTCAGATCTTGTTTTATACGTTACCTCCTCCTCTTTCCCTAGTCACCCTGTAGGAAACAAGCGCCTCTTCACTTCCTTATTGACACATTCTGGTTATTACTTTACCATTTTTGTAAGTATCTGGGTGGGGCTTAAGACATTTGTTTGCACTAAGGACAATTTGGTGAAACGATCCTCTTCTCCCTTGTTCCTGCTGTATTCCCGGCACCTAGTTCCGTACCTGGAGCATAGTTAAGGGCATAATATGGATCGGAAGGGAGGGAGGAAGGAGAGAGAGACAAGAGCATATTCATCATTCCCAAGAATCGCTGCTTCCGCCCATTCACACTCATTCATGTTCTTAGAGCAGAAATGTGCTTCAGAAATTGAGAATTAACAGAAAACACGTTAGATCATTTGGGGTAGAAGAGAGGGGCAAGGTATAGAGAAGCCTTTCTTATTTCCTTGGAGTACCGAAGATATTGAATTGTACGGATAGAACAATTTTGCTGATACACACAGTTGTGTTCCTAAATTATTCTTATCCATATGCCCACTACATGTCCCCTTCCCTGTCCCCTGCCTTGCACGAGAGGAAGGAGTGAGTGACCCAGGCTAACCCGTGCCATCCCTCTCCAGTGTGCTGGCTCCTCAGGGCTTGCCACTCATCAAAGGTTCACATGTCTTCACTAACCATGTAATGTTGTTTTTAAACAACTATCCATCTGAGAGCAAGAAAGAATTCTTTACCAAAATGACATAAATACATCCCAAGTGCCATTTAAGAGCACCATAAAACTTTCACTCCTAGACAGATCTTAAACTCTAATAAATATGACAAAGGTGTTTGAGAGCACTTTGTCTCAATAGAACATACTGAGTCGGTTTCTCCAGGCCCAGGTAGGGGTGGTGAGTGGTGGGGGCCCTGCTGTTCCACCCCCGCTGACTCCTCATCCTCCCTTCTCCTCCGCGACGTACCCTCGCCCCACCCTTCCTCCTATGTTCCAGCTACTCCTTCCTGTTCTGTCTCCTTCACTGGATCCTCCTTTCCTACGTAGTTCTAAATGTTGGTATTTTCCAAGGCTCACTCCCAGATCCCTCCCTCTCCCCAATAAGACTAACACTGGGAGTAGAACCAGCACACACACTTCGCACGGGCCAGATGCTCTTGCAAGCAGTTTTCTCAAGCTTTCTCATTTATCTTGCCAAAATGAATGATGTGCCACCTCCTACTATTGTCTCACTCCACAGAGGAGGAAACAGACACAGAAGTTCAATAACGTACCCACCCTGGGTCTCGCAGCTAGGCAGGGACAGAGCCAGGATCGGAATCGGGTGTTCAAGTCCCACCACCTCATGCACCTCCATTACTCTACACCAGTGGTCCTCAGCTGGGGGCTGGGGACAGTTGGAAATATCTAGAGACATTTTAGTTGTCACAATGGGGAGTACTGGCATCTGGTACGTAGAGGTCAAGGATGCTACTAAATATCCTGCAATGCACAGGACAGTCCCCCACAAAGAACTACCCACCCAGAACATCCACAGTGCCAATGCTGAGAAAGTGCTGCTGTCCACCGTATTTATGATCTCTTGCTAAGTGAGCTTACCCATGATCACAGCTTTCATTTCAATCTATAGACTGGAAACACCGGAATTTATATTCTTAGCCCCAACTTCTTTGACTTTTATCACTTTCCTGCATAAGGACAATACAGCTTGGCTTCTCGCTTAGATGCACAAATTCAATGTGTCCAACATGGAACTCACAAACTGTCCCCCATCATGTACTCCCCTCCAGGTTCCTGCTCTCAGCCATTCTTGCCACCATCCGATCAACTGCACGACACGGAAACCTGCAAGACTCCTTAGCAACTCCTCGTCCTCCTCCATTCTAGACACCACAAGGACTGCAGTTTCTGCCTCCTCAGGGTCTCTGGAGCCCACCCATTCCTCTCCGGCTCAGCCAACACTGACTTCCCAGTCCAATTTTCTTCCAGTAATTTCCAGTTAGGGCAACTGCAATCTCCCCTGAGCTCCGTATCATCACTTCACATCAACCAGGCATCTCACGCATTATGATTCCTCGGGAGACATCGTTTAAAAATGGCTATGTTAATTTTAAAAAGAGAACGGTGTTTGACAGTTACTGTATAGATATTTCACCCAGCTGTGACATCCTTCTCTGAGTAGATTTCCCAGTTTGGCCATTGGCAGAGCCCCAATGCAGCCAGAGAAAGATGCCTGCCTAGTTTATCTGTTGGTGTCTCAATAGCAAACAGGGGGCACATTCAAAACAGGATGGTTAGTTTACTGTAGGCACTATTAGACAAAAGTGTGCATAGTTGTGGGGCGGACAAAGGTAGTTCAGAGACCTATAGGTGGTAGACGCGCTCCAAGCCAGATGGAACAAGGCAGAGGGGATACTTTCTAGAACCCAGAGGGGAAAGAGTTATGTAGAACTGGTCACTTTGCAAGGAATAGTGATTGTAGCAGAGGGTCAACGATAGTCCAAGGTGACCTTGCAGAAAGGGGGACAGGGAATAGATAACCTGATGTTTAGGGGTGATAGGGAGGGGTTCTGGGGTGCAGATAATTTCTATTTCTTGACTTGGGAAATTATTTGCACATGTGTTCACTGTGAAAATGCATTCAATAGCATGCTTGTGCTATACATCAATTAAAAAAATTAAATAGCCTTAGTGCACTCTCCTCCTTCCTTCCCTCCCTACCCTCTCCTGTCAGGGCTTCCTAGTGGCCAAACCAGTTGCTGGTGGTCAGGGGGATCGGTTCTGTTGATGTATTTCATTATCACATCTACCCTGTGTGGGGTAGACAGCTGCACAGAAGAGGGTAGAGTAGACATGGAATAAATTCAGCCCACCTGGAATATGAAGGGTTTGAGACAAATAAATGCCCCATCTACCATTAGGCTGTTTGCAGAAAATGGCAGAGAACTTGACTTCTGTCTGCAGCTCAGAAAGGCAGCAGTCAAGGCTCCCAGAATGCTTCCCCAAGATGCCTCACCCATTTCGGACATCTGTCAGTAACTCCATACATTCTAGGTCAAGAAGCTGGGAATTTATAAAGAGCATCAGGAAACTCCTAAAGGGAAGGAGCAGGATCCTGAATTCCAGAACTGGAACTTGACAATGCATTCAACATCTCGGTTATCCCCAAAGGCTGGGGAGCAGTTTGTCCCTAGGTCATTCCTCCTCTTCTCTTTTCCATCCTTTGGGTAAATGTTGAGGCACCATAGAAATAGGACATGTTTACTATGCATCAGGCACAGAGCTAAAAACGTTGCAAACATTGTCTCATTTCAGTCACAGCCACCATACAAAATACCTCACTTCTTAGATAAAACGTCCAAGGGTTGAAGCACTTAAGTTACTTCCTAAAGACATACAGTGAATTCTAAGCAAGATCTGGGCTATGCTCA
>RJWJ010007515.1:47621-58046 GCA_004363605.1 Indri indri | reverse complement strand
AGCTATTTTTTCCACTCTAAATGATTTATTTCAAATTACTGTGGACTTAGGCACAGTGCAATAAAATGACTGACAAACTCCAATCGTGACCATATATGTGGCTCAAAGAGAATTGAAAAATACATTAAATATTTTCTCTCAAAATAAGATATTAAATACAAATCTTTACTGTAAAAATTTTTTAAAAATTAGATTTCACCCCAAATGAGACTATCCACTACTGGAAACCAGAGCCTATGGTTAAGACAGGTAAGAGACAGGCATTTAAGGGACATGTTAGTCCTTCCAACTGTACTCTGGTATCATTAAACGAATCATTCCTCCAAAGAATTAGTGAGGGGAAAATCACTTAGTAGCCTAGCAAGACAATTTTAAAATACTCACTTTCAAACAGCTGCCCTAAAATCAGAAGTACTTGCACCTATCATAGTTATTACCACCTTGGGAAAATAAGTTCTTGCCTGCTTATATGATTAAAACTTCTCCCTCCCACAAAAAAAATATTACCTGCATGCCGAAGCCAAACTACTGCAAGATTATATCTTTCAGAGCAAACGAGTGCACTGAGGAGGGGAAGTGCAGAATTGTATTCGCCAACATCCAGAAAAGCTTCGGCAACGTCTAGATACAAGTCTCCCATGTCTTCAGGATTCTGTTCCACTAGTGTTGTCAAGAGAGGCTAGACCCCAAATAAAATTCTAAAGTTAAACATTCATTACAAATGTGTACATCTATCCATAATTCTCTTTTTAACAAATATATCAGTTATATGAGGCAAGCCGAAAAGGAGCAAGGCTTAATAAAAACAGCTTTAAAAGATCATTTTTCTATTCACTTCTGTATTTCTATTTTAAAATCCTCATACTTACATCATTCACCTATTTGACACATTTTGTGGATGTGTTAAAAGGCAGACATTGCAGGAAAGAAGACAACGCTGATCTGTTGTGCTCTTCCTCTAACAAGGCAAACATCCCACAGCTCCGGGCTTCTGTGTTTGCTCATGTTTTTGGAAAGCTCTTCCCTCAGATATCCCCCTGATTTACTTCCTCACTTCCTTCAGGTCGTTATTCAAATGTCACCTTTTCAGGGAAATCTTTCCTGGCTCCCCTATTAAAAATTGCAACTTTCCCCCACCCCCAATATTCCCTATTTTTCTTCCCTGTTTGATTTTTCTCCAGAACACTTATCACCAACTAACATCCCTTATGTTTTTATTTTATTATCCATCTAATCCCATTAAAAAAGGTCCACGAGGCTAGAGATTTGTATATTTTATTCAATTCCTTATCCTAAGGTCTACAAAGTGGCCCAATACATTTTTTGTTCAATGAAATAGTTGGTCCAAAGTTGGCAAAGGAGAATCAGCTGTCAGAATTATTACCAATTGTCTAAAGGCCCAATCTAAAATTCTCATCACTAGATTGTTCTCATTTTAAAAGAAAAACAAATTATTATGAGCCCAATTCCAAAAACACTTTTAGCTTTTATAAGACATTCATACAAAAATATGCTTATTGTGTCCTCCCTAGTTATTAAGAAATGTGAAAATCTAGGGTCAAGTTATATAATATTAATAGCTTTTTTGTCATTTAAAGAAAACAGATTGTGGATGTGATCTGAAGCATCTCAAGTGCAGATCTTAATGTTACTTACATTAAGTGGTTCAAGGATGTTGAGATGTACAAGGCAGACCATCAGCTTGACCGTGATATCTATTGGCACACCATCAGGTATAGTGCAGGTAACATTCTCATGAGCTGTGGAACACACAGACAAGAAGCAGTTCCTATATGCAAGCTTAGGATGTGTGTCTTCTTACATAAGACCTCACTTCATTGAAAGCAAATGATTCCACAGTTGATTCTAAGTTTGGCCAACTCTATTAATAAATAAGTTCTTATATGTCCTTCAGTCTGTCCTTTGGTAGGAAGTATTCTTCCTATTCCTTTTCTAATACTTTATGTACTTCTCCAAAACATAAATAAACTCCCACACCTTCCATCAAAACTACAGAGAACTAAAAAGAGACAAAAATGAGCAGGTGTATGAACTCTCTCTTGTTTCTTCTTGAACTGAAAGCTCCTTTTAGACTTCACTACAAAGAGGCTAAGAAAAGTATAAAATACTACTGTGTTGTTTTCTAATATTTCATTACAGCAAAACAGATTTTAAAGCCCTAGGAAATTAAAGGAATTTTCATCCACATTTAAAGTATTTTGTGAAGTCTAGTAAATTCCAAATAAGTTTATGTGCTTCCAGTTGAGAAAAACCTGAAGTATAGAAGGACATTAGAGATATATCTTAAGTGGTGGAATAAAATTAAATAATTTGATCTGTTTTACAGAACCTGTCATATAAATTATAATACAGTTGACCCTCTGTATCTTTGGGTTTCATATCTGCAGATTCAACCAATCACAGATGGAAAATACTAGGGAAAAAAATACAATAATAAAAATAAATTAAAAAATAGTAAAAACTATTTACATAGCATCATTTACATTGTATTAGGTATTATAAGTAATCTAAAGATGATTTAAAGTATACAGGAGGATGTGCATAGGTTATATGCAGATACTATACCATTTTATATGAGGGATTTGAACATCTAAGGATTTTGGTATTGGGGGTGGGGCATATCCTGAACCAATCTCTCACGGACACTGAGAGATCACTGTACTGCCTAAAATTACCAAGTCATAGGAGGATTTGGACAAGTTTAATTAAGAGACTGTTTTGTGTTTTATCACTGATCTCTAAGACAATAACTGATATCAGAAATACAGCTTAGATATTTATTCTGCTCAGTGAGAGCAGAATTTACCTACCATGTAAATTTACTCACACTAGAACATAAGCTCCACGAGGACAAGAACCATGTCTATCTGACTCAAGGCTACATCAATCTGAATAAGGACTAAACACAGTGCAGTCTTTTTTTTCTTTTGGAGATGAAGTCTCGCTCTGTCATACTGGCTACAGTGCAGTGGTATCATCGTAGCTCACTCACTGCAACCTCAAACTCCTAGGCTCAGTGATCCTCCTGCCTCAGCCTCCGGAGTAGCTGGGACTATAGGTGTACATCACCACACCCAGCTAATTTTTCTATTTTTGTAGAGATGGGGTCTTGCTGTTGGTCACACTGGTCTCGAACTCCTGAGGTCAAGTGATCCTCCCACTTCAGCCTCCCAGGGTGTTAGGATTACAGGTATGAACTATGGTGACCAGCCACGATGAGGTCATTTTAGTTATCCTTTAACTTTATTAAAATGGGATTTTATCTACATTAGATATGGATTCTATACTCCAAACTCTATCATTTTGATTTTCTTTCTAGAAATACTGTTTGCGATGGTCTGAATGTTTGTGTCCTCCCAAAATTCGTATGTTGAGACTTAACCCCCATGGCGATGGTATTAAGAGGTGGGGTCTTTGGGAGGTGATCAGGTCAATGGGACTTGTGTCCTTATAAAGGAAGTTTGAAAGAGCTTGTTTGCCCCTTCTGCCATTTGAGCACACAGCAAGAAGGCACCATCTGTGAAGAAAGCACCCTAACCAGAAATCAAATTTGCTGACGCCTTGATCTTAGAACTTCCCAGCCTCCATAAATGTGAGCAATAAATTTCTGTTGTTTATAAATTACCCAGACTAGGGTATTTTGTTGTAGCAGTCCAAACAAACTAAGACACTGTCCAATAAAATTTATCTATGTATTTTAACTTTCAGCAAGCAAGGTAAGTCATATTACATGAAATACTTTAAATAAATCTCAGTATACTCATTAAAGATACAGTCGAGATTGTGTACAGATATATAAAGCAAAAACTTTGCTTTCAGATCAAATCACAAAGTAAAACTCAACTTTATGCTGAATATGAGATGCATGCCTAAAATCAAGTGATTCAAAACCTTTAGACCTAAAGGTAATTCATTCTTTTTTCCTATAAGAATGAATGAAAAAGACCCTGAGTCAACGAGAAATGACATGTTCAAATGGACACACTGAGAAATAAAAGGGACCCCAAACAAATTTTTTAAAAGACTACTTGTAAGTCAAAACTCACAAGAAAAAGACTGGAAATCTCTCCAAGGAAAAAAACACTTCTTGGAAAACTTTGCTATGAGAATATTAACTATCAACTCACCACATTATGAAATAAGGTTTCACCATAAAATACCACATTAGTAAGAGAGGATTATATACACTTTCCTATGCAGAGGAAACTACAACCTTTATTCTCTTCTGAGGTGCCTTCTTTTGAAGTTTTCTTTTCCAGCACAATTCCAGAAAAATCTGTAATTACCTATAAGAATGGGAAAAAAAGGAAATAATTGTTATATATGAAAAATCTTTTATAATGCAAAGATTTGTACAGTTAATTCAAATTATTCCTACAAT
The DNA here is from genome assembly GCA_004363605.1 of Indri indri. Lineage (NCBI taxonomy): Eukaryota > Metazoa > Chordata > Mammalia > Primates > Indriidae > Indri > Indri indri. The sequence goes on along the minus strand of RJWJ010007515.1, from coordinate 53,644 downwards.
ATAAAACTGGGCTATAAAAAGGAACAGTAAGTCTTTTTAAAATAAGAAATCTGTGCTATATTAACATTTTTGTATCATATTAACACTAACTAAATATATATAATTCCTTTGTAATAAACCAACCTACTTTTCCCCACTAGCATAAGAACTATATCATAGCAATTTGTCTGACTGTAGAGTCCTGCTGTCTTATAAACCAACACATCTGGCACCTATGTTAATGGCAATATCTTTTATTATTTGATAATGATATTTTATATTTCATACTGAATTACAACAAAATCTAGAAATCAATTATTTCCACACAGCCTTTAAATATATACATAATTTAATATATAATTACAATGAGGAACTGCCAATTTTTAAGAATTTCTAGAACACAGATACACGTTCAAAGCCTAACAAAAAAACACAAACATTCCTACCTCCAAAGCTTTGTCGTACTGCTTGTTAGAAATACACAGTTCAGCTGCTATGTTAACATCTTCCATGGAGACTAGGCTCTGGTGTTTTGAGAAAGCTTCATCAATTATGTTAATAGCTGAAGTAACATCATTGGCTTCATAGTAACTCCTAAAAAAGTTAATTGGCAAAATGGATGAATACTTACTTAATTCTGATTATAAGACTCATTTCCTTGCTTAGGCCCTCTAACAATTAATTGTGATTTTCATTTTCTTAAAATTTGGGAGGAGAAAATACTTCTTTAAAATCATAATCAAAACTAATCCAGAGAAAAATGTGCAATGTCAGTAAAACAATACCATACTTTAAGCATCTCACTCTCCAAAAGCTATCAGCTGTCATTCCAGCTCATTCCCTCTGTAATCCAATACCAACAACTCTTCTACCTCGGTGCAGTTACAAAGCACGGATCCTACCACTTTTTCACCATCCCCTACACCCTTCCTGTCCTCACTTTCTTCCTTCTCTGTGGTCCAACATTATAATTATTCCCTTGCATACATCCTCAATTCTCTTGCCCTGCTCTCCCTTTATCAAAATCACCTGATAAAACCCCAACCCTGGTTAAATCCATCTATGTCTACTCTTCACCACCACCTGCCCTGCTGGCCAAGCCAAGGGGACTCACTCCAAATTAATGACCAATAGCCTAGTGGGTCCATGCTACTGACAAGCAGTATTACTACGGTTACCTAGTCCAGTAATTCTCAAACTTGAATGTGCATACAGATCAACCGGGCATACTGTAAAAAGGCATATTCTGATCCAGTAGAGCTGGGGCAGGGCTGAAAGCCTGTATTTCTGACAAGTTCCCAGGTGACACGAATGCTGCCAGTCTGGGGTAGTAAGGTCCTAGACAACTGTTTTACATCTTCTCCCTAAAATCTCCAACACTCCCCCATCCTCACACTCAGCTGATGGCCTTGCTTGATATTTTAGCAAAAAGAGAGAATCAAATCAGACATCCCACATACTCCCAGCACACCACTCACTTACCAGTGTCCTTGGCCATATCCTGACTTCCCCTTTATTAAAGATGAATGATCAGTATCCATGAGCCTAACCACCCCCCCCCCCCGCCAGATCTCATTCCCTCAAGGATATTGTTCAAGCAATTGTCCTTTCTCTCACAAATCTTCAATGTGTCCCTCAGTTTTGGATCACTCCTATCCAAATACTAATATATTGTAATTGTTCCCAACTTAAAAAATTCTTTTACCCCTACAACCCATTCCTCTATCTCCTTGTAAATTTCTCCTTTGCCCATCCCCCACTCACTTCAGTGCCTCTCCTCCCATTCTCTTTAACCCAATCCAATCAACTTTTCCCCTTAGCACTCTACCAAAACTTCTGATCTCCACCTTGCTAAATCTCACTTCTCATTTCATGTGATCGAACTGTGGTATTTCACACAGATGATCATCCCTCCTCCTTGAAGTGCTTTCTTCAATAAAATTCTAGAACTTCATGTTCTTTCAGTTTCCTCCTACTCCACTGGCCACTTCCTCTTAGTCTCCCTGCTGTTTCTTCCTCTTCTCCCCTCACTTCCAAATGCTGACATACCTCAGGGTTCAGTCCTCGAAACTTTTCCCTCTCCCTCCCTTTCCTTTTCTTTCTCCTTCCTCTCTCTCTCTCACCCCTGCCCCCCATATCCAACACATTAGAAAATATTGAGAGCTCAGCCTTCCAAATACATCAAAATACATCCAGAATCTGATTACTTCTCATTACCACCTGCTATTTCTACCCTGGTCCAAGCTACCATTTTCCTTTCTATGTACCACTGCAATAATTTCCTAATTGGTCTCCCTGCTTCTGCCCTTATCACTGATCAATCTATTCTCAAAAGAGCAGCCAGAATTGATGCATTTAACATTTAAGTTGGATCACGTTACTCTTCTACTCAAAACTCTCCAGTGACTTCCAAACTCATTCGGAATAAAAGCCAAAGCCCGTACAATAGCCCACGAGGGCCAAATTATCTGTCTTCTGATACCTCTCTGCTCTGCTCCCCTTAATCCTTCAGCTCCCATATTATCCCTAAATATATCTTTGTACCTGCCATTTCCTTTGCCTGTGATACTCTTCCCTAAATATCCATTCCCATACCTCCTTTAGTTCACCTTCAGTCAGTATGACCATAACACAGAAAATTAAGTCCTTCTCTAATCTATTTTAAAATAACACACTCCCATACCTCAAATTCCTGTTCCCTTTCCCTGCTTTTTCTTCATATCACTAACATCTGACATACTGTATATTTAGTTGTTTACTGCCCGTCTCCCCCACTGGAACATAAGCTCCACAAAAACAAGGGATTTTTAAAAATTGTTTAATTCTGGATATCCTGGTTCCTTGTACAGTATCTAGCAAAAAAGATACATTGAATAAATGTTTCTGGAGGGAAAGTAAGAACTGAAGGGAAAGCCTAATCAGAAGTTACAGTCCAGAATTCTATGCAGGAAAGACTTCTATGGCAGTGGCAGAACTGACCATCACCACTCTTCCCCAACAAAAGTATTATTAGTGGAAAACAAACTTACTACCATAGACCACCTAACAGCTTATAAAGTAGAAGCTTACTGGACTAACCACTGTGACAGCTAAAGATTTAACTAAAAGCAGATAGCCTGGGAAGACTCTCAGTGTTCATGGTATACCATCAGGGATCAACTGGGGGTTGCCTTGTCTCAACAAATTTCCTAAAAATGCTTCTAGTATTCTTTTATAACTCATCCCTGGAGGTAGGGGACAATTTCACAGCTAAGCATCATCATAATAAAGGCCATGGAATTAACAGGGTTCACATAATGTACCCAGATCAAGATGATTAACCCTATACTGAAATACTATATAATAGATATCCCTAGAATAGAAAGCATACCACAAGGCATTACTTAGCCAAAATGTTTCCTGCTTTGTTTTGCTGTGCAGCATATCAGAGATGTAAATGCAGTAGGGCCTACTTTAGAATAAAATATATAGCACAGTCAATAACATTTGACAACTATGTAGTCTTAGTCTTAAAACTACTGTTTTAGCACTGGCTCAAGATAAAATGATTATAGAAGATCCCAGATCACAAACATTTCATTGGCATATCTGCAACAAAAAATAATTTTCAAGATTATTGCATATATACACAACTTCAACTAAGTTATGGAAACCTGGGAACCTAATCATCCTTTCAGAACATTCCTCATTTTTAAGCTTCTGAACACTTGAAACATAATCTATATACAAAATTTCCTAAGCAATTACACAGTCGACTTGGAAACAGAAAAGTACTGAAAATTAGGCACAATATAAAATACAGAAAGCGAAACACTTACTTGAACTTCAATGAAAAGTACATTCTATTTCAAATATATGCTTTGATTTGCAAAATAAGATGATAAATAAGAACATCTAGATATACTTAAAACTCACTTTGCCATATCTCTGGCCAATTGCATAAAACGTTCTCCATCAGATGGAGACAAAAGGTTTAAAATACGCCTATAACCATCCATGGCCATTTTATGATCACCCATCTGTTCATAAAGACTTGATCGCTCCCACAGATAACGGACATTAGTAGGTTCATATTTAAGAGCTAAAAAGAAAGAAATATAAATTATAAAATTATCACAAAAAGGGGTGCCTTATACCCAGGTGTGACCCACCATCTCAGAAAATTTAACAAACATTTTAATTCTCCAATGGAACCAAGGGAGTTATTCTGGGATAAATCTATCTTCACAGGAATTCTCAACTAGGTTTGATCCAAGACAAGATAGAACCTGAATCTCCGTATTAAATTTCTTCACTTGGTCACTCTATTCTGACAGTAACCCTTAAGGAACGGCTCAGAACCAACAGTGATCTCTGTGGAAAACTGAAGGTACTGTTCATCTACCAACTTTCATGTTGTATTATCTCACAATATTAAAAAAGTCACTGATAAACGTGATAGCAGACAGACCTCAAATATTTACCTCTGGTATTACAAAATATAAGAAACAAATATATTTCAGCCAATATCACAACCCAGAGTAGCCAGCATAATTATCAAAAAACCTATATGTAACATCAAAGTGAGGAAAATATTTTAATTACCTTTTGTATAGCAAAAAATAGCCTGCTTAATATTGTCTTGTTCCAGAGACATTTCTGCCAGTCTAACCCATTCTTCTGTGTCACTGGGATTTAAATGTGCAGCAATCAACTCAAACTGTAACGATTTCTCCATGTCACCTTGGTCCTCATATATCATGGCAAGAGTAGAGAATGGCTCATAAGCCAGAGGAGCTGTAATAAATTTAAAAAAATAAATCGCATTGCCTGAAAGAGGTTTGAGCTAATGTCAATCCCATGGTTCAAACTGTGGGTCTTTTTTTTAATACCTGAACTCTTTAAATCACTATAGCAGAATTATACTAACTATTTAATGGAATTTAGAACACACCCTAGGTCATATTTGCTTGATTTTCACACATTTTTAGCATTTTTAAGTCATTATTTTCTCAAAGTGTAATTTCATAAATAATCCTACTCTCTGCCACACGTTCCTCATGAAAATCCCCCTTTGCTAAGGCTATACATAGCTCAATAACTCAGCAAGTTAATCCCAATGAGCATCAGCCCATCAGTGGTGCTGAATCTCCATGATCTAGTTCCCACGCCAAGGAGTATGGTGTGAATGGATGGATGACACCTAAGCAGCACCTAAACCCAGGATATCAAAGTGAGTAGCTAATTTACACTTCTGAGATGCTGTTTCTGAAAAATAATTCAAAGACTACAAGGTATTAAAATCAAAGATTTCTATCAAAAGTAAATAATTATAAACTGAAATAAAGGAACAGATAATACTGGAAAGTAGGAACCAAATGAAATACACCAAAAGAAAAAGTTTGCTATATCTTATTTCTAAAGGAATAAATAACATAAAGCAATAGCCTCAAATTGCCCTAAGGAATAAGCCAGGAAATTGTAACAAGACCTCTAAAAGGACCCTTGCCCAACTAAAAGGAAATGCCAAAATATGGAAAAGATAAATTAAAAGTTCACTGTATTACAACTACCTAAGCTACTCTGCAAGGGCATTATTTGGCAACACACCAGGGAAGCAAAATAATATGGGTATTTAGTCAAAAAAATCAATCAGAAGATGTCCTTCAATATGACCAAGATGTGCTGTTTAACTGAGATAAGATGACAAGTTTAAATTGTGTCTTTTACCAAAAAATATATTAAAATAATCTAGCACTGCCTAATTTGGAAAATGGAGGAAAAAAGATTCTTCAAGTGGTTTTAACATAATATGTTTGTCATATTTAAAGAAGACTAACAATAAAGTCTAAAACACCTAAAATGAAACATTAAAAAACAAATGAAAAAAAAAGCCTGTAAGAATTCAATAAATATTAACATTCCACTGAATCATACTCTGTTACTTTCATTTTCTTATAAAAAGTAGAAATTACTATTACCACAATCACCTCCAAGCTTCTGGATATATTTTCCAAAGAGTATAGTGAAGAACTCTTCCATTTCTTTTAAAAGTCAAACCATTA
>RJWJ010007515.1:0-47521 GCA_004363605.1 Indri indri | reverse complement strand
ATGTGCCAGGAGACTTATTATGACATAATGTACTGAAGATCCTTCCTCTTGCAAATTTATCCACTCAGACTGAACTTGATTAAAAAAATATTGAGTTATAATATGGCCCTTTTAAAAGCAAAATTACAATCCATTTTGACATATATAATATGTTACATAAAAATTGTAAATGGAAACGTAAGAAACAAATGTCAGTAGTCCCATAGTATTTCATTTCCTATAGTTTCAATTGTTTCCTGACTGTAACTTAAAGCTTTGTTTTTCAATTACTATGTCACTTTTCTTACATTCTATTTATAAACACCAAAATAAGTTAACAATTTACCTTCATCATTTTCTTGGTTTCACGATTGAGAACCATCTCCAATACAAACACATCGCCTGCAGTGGGTTGCTCAGGTGTTTCTTCCTCTTCCTCCTCTTCTTCCTCTTCCTCCTCATCATCTTCATTCTCTCCAAGCATGGAAGCAAAGACCTTGTGAACTGACTTACTCACTCCATCTGACGTTTCTCCTGAGAAAAGAGACATTGGTTGAAGTTGAAAAAAAAAATGAAAAACAGTATTTTCTGGAGTATAAATTTCTACCCCCATAACACCAAACTTGAAAGTAAAAAATAGTAAATGAACACCCCCCAAAAAACAACCCAAAGAAGAAAGCTGTCACAAAGCCACATATTTTACTCTGCAGGAATGACTAAGTCATCCTTTAGGGCTCCTCCAGATACACAGGCAAAATTACCTGGAAAATCAGGGGCACATACAGTAATAGTTGAAAGCAGAGAGGGGAAAAAAAAAAACCAAAAATAAAAAAAAAAATGAAAGAATTATAAGATGTAGACCTAAGAATTAAAGAAGCCTGGTGGTACAGAACCCAGGTGGTATAGTGATATAGCCTCTGTTATGTGTGAGAGCTCTAGAGCCAAGCTGCCTGGTTTCAAACTTTATGTCCATCTATCACTAGTGGCATAACCTTGGACAAATTACTGAAGCTCTCTATACCTCAGTCTCCTCATTTGTAAAAAGGGGTTAATAATAATGTCTGCCTTGTAGGGCTACTCTGCAAATGAAATGAGTGCCTATATATATTTTTATGTAGATATGCATGTTTAGAATAACGCCTAGCATACAGTGAAAGCTCACAAAATGCTACTATTGGTATTAAAATAGATTATTTCAGGAACAAAATAACATAACGTACTTCATTTGTATCTTAGAGGATACCACTACAGTACAATGATTTTTGTATATTCATAATTGTGACCTTCAATGATCATGAAAAGGTTAAGTACAGAAGCCAATTATCTGTTAAACAAAGCAGATACATTGCTATTGTTTTAATATTTGTCTCCTCCAAAACTCATGTTTAAATTTAACCTCCAATGTGGCAGTATTGAAAAGTGGGGACTTTAAGAGGAGAGTGGATGAATGAATTAATTCATTCATAGGTTAATGGGTTAACAGGGGAGTGGGACTGGTGGCTTTATAAGAGGATGAGAGACCTGAGCCAGCATGCTCAGCCCTCTTTGCAATGTGATACACTACGCCACCTCAGGACTCTAGAGTCCCCACCAACAACAAGGTCCTCACTACATGCGGTTCCTCAACCTTGGACTTCTTAGCCTCCCTAACTGTAAGAAGTAACTTCTTTTTCCTTAAAAATTACCCAGTTTCAGGTATTCTGTTATAAACAACAGAAAACAGACTAAGATAGACATGTAACACATTTTAGAAAAGTTCCAACAAAATAGTTAACATTTTAAATATGTGTGTGTGTGCTGTATTCAAAACCCTGGCCAGGTGCAGTGGCTCACGCCTGTAATCCTAGCACTTTGGGAGGCCAAGGCAGAAGGATCACTTGAAGTCAGGAGTCTGAAACCAGTCTGAGTAAGAGTGAGACCGTCTCTACGAAAGCTAGAAAAATTAGCCAGGCGTGGTGAGCACCTGTAGTCTCAGCTACTGGGGAGACTGAAGCAGGAGGATCACTTGAGCCCTGAAGTGTGAGGTTGCAGTGAGCTATGATGATGCCACTGCACTCTAGCCTGGGCAACAAAGTGAGACTCTATCTCAAACACACACACACACACACACACACACACACACACACACACACACACCAAAAAAAACCCCTTAAGCTTATTCACTTATATGGAGTACTTCGAACCCCAAAGATGCTGGATAAATGACATAATCAATGTTTAGTGAAGAACAGATTTAAGAAGCCATATGTTCTGATCAAGAAACATTTATTATGAAGTCATAGGATCATATTCAAGAATTTTGTATATCCAAAATAAAGATGAAATGTGTAAAATTTATCACAGGAACAAAAGAGTAAGAAGAATCGTATGATCCATCTTGATAGACAAAAAGCAACATTTTGTAAAAATCCAACATCCATTCCTAATATTCTTAGTCAACTGAAAATGAAAGGTATTGGGGTAGCTTAGAAATGTTAGGGTGGCCTAGGGATATTGCTGGCCTAGAAACCTCTGCGGATGTGACAGTCTACATGAGTGTGGCTGGTTTCCAAATGCTAAGGACATTCCAAGGACAGGAGGGACTAAAGATAATACCTCACCTGGAGCGAAAAACTGCTCCAGAACTACTATTAGGAACATCCAACCTACTGGAGAACTAGCCTGGCCACAATTCTAAATTTATGTTCTTATTTTAGTTTTAGGCTAGAAATAGCTATACTGAGATCAATGTACACCTAGAGATCTTCATCTATAGAGTAATCTTTACAGCCTAATTGTATGACATATTGTTGTAATCATTATGGAAATCTTTAGAACTTGTTTGCCTGTGGGATATCTTAAAAACATGTTTAATTATATAATTCTTGATAATCTTTTTTCTTGAGATGAATAAATACGAGTGAAAAATTAGTCTCAGGACTCTTGGTCTGGAAAGCCTTGAGTTCCCTAGTCCCATTCTTTCTCCTCTATTGTCTCTTTTCTTATTCCTGTGAGGCGCCCTGTCTTCAACCCTGTCAGCTGGGAAATTCCCGACAAAAGGGAGTATCTTTAATTTCATGAAGAGTATTACAAAAAACTTTCCACAAACATGGTTAATGATGAATTATAGAAAGTTACTAAGAATGAAACAAAGATGCCTGCCATCACCACTTCCAGTTCAACATTTTACTGGAGGTCCTGGCCAGTGCAATAGAGAAAAAAAGGAATAAAGATGGCAAGGAAGAAATAAAATTTTCATTACTTACAGATGACATGGTTATGTAAGTAGAAGATCCAAAAGAATCTACATACAAACTGTCAGAATACATGAATTTAGCAAGGTTGCTGGGGATACAAGGTCGATATATAAAAATTAATTGTAGTTTTGTATCTCAGCAACAATGAATTGAAAATAAAAGACAACCCTAACTGCATGATGCGTAGGAAAGGAGCTCAAAAGAATTTAGCAGTGGTATTCAGCAATATCCAGGAGGAAACAGACAATGGCCATATATTCCAATTAGCAGACTTTGCCAAAGCTCATTCAAAACTGACCCCCTCCCCCCCTTCTTCTGCTGTGAAGACATGCTCACACTCACCAAGAGTCTTGGTAGAGTTCTGGGACAATTCCCTCATAGGATATTACGAGCTTTATATCTTAAAAGGACTGATGGGATTATGTGAGCTGAGGCCAGGTAGTCCTCGTGTGCCTGACTGCTCATGAGGAGCCTGAACTGGACTCAGGTAACCCCTTTTTTAGGGAGGGCCTGGTGGCAGCTTTAGGCAACAAGACTGACAGGCACACAGTTGTGCCTGCTGCTACAGTTACACCTCAAAGACCTGATGATAGAAGAGCAGCTTCTATTCTCCCCTGAGCAGGTAAAGAAGGACCCACAGCTTGTCAGAACAACTTAAGCCCCCTTTTCCACCCTACTTGCCCGGCAAAGAAAGAAACTGTAACCCCAGATTCCCCTCCTCTTTGCCCCTTCTTCCCCACTTGGTCCAGAGAGGTAGGAAAAAAATAAGTTTGTTTTCTGCCCATCCTATGAGTGTGAATTCTCTGTGTAAAGGCTTATTTGTTCAGAGGGAAAACAGCCAGCCTCTACTTCTACCCGCTAGAACTAGAAAGTTTTGTTTAGTTCTCAGATATTATACACGAAGCTACATTCTAATGGACAGTTCAGCAACCCAAGAAACCTGACATGGGTAGTAAATGGATACCCTGAGCTATTACCAGCACTGTGAGCACCAGGAAGGGCTATCAGTCACTGGAAATTAGTAAATTTGCATACTAGTTCATTAATTAGTCTCTGACGAGTTTAATTAGTCTGGGTGCACTAACCAAATTTAATATCCGGACATGCAAAGCTAAAGACTGGATCCTAGAATAAGGTAGCATACTAGATACCTTGTGTGTAAGGTCCCATCTGGGCAACCAGCTGGCCTTCCACTCTACCATTTCTATCTTACCACCCTATAACCAAAGCTGTGGTTTGGAAGCCGCTTTGTATAGTACTGTTAATTCATTACAATCTGGGGGAGTATAATGTGGAAGTAATTAGTCACCAACTTAGAGGGCCAATTTAAAGTAATGATTGTAAAAATGCTCCCAAACAAATACTTGTGTCAATTTGAAACACTTTTCCATCACTGGAACTCACAAAAATAACCATCACCATATTGAGTAACTCAAAAAATATTTATTGAGCACCAAGCATTACGCTCCTGATAAACCAGATAATCAACAACAGAATATCACTGCAATGACAAAACGATGCTTTCACTAAATTACTTTGCATAGATACTCTTAACATTTAATGCAAGTAGCAACTAATCTTAACATACCTTCATTGACATCTTTGTCTTGGGATTTGGTAGAGTCAATTCCTGATGATGATGGAACTTCAGAGTCATCTGGATTTTCTTCAGCTGATAACTTTCCTTTTTCTTGAAGACTCTATGATTGAAAATTTATTTAATGATTCCAAAAACTAATGCAAATCCAGCTCTCTCCAATCAAAGTATCTTGTTCTAGTCCTAGCTTTGCCACTCAGTCATTTTGTGACCATGGGTGGGCCATTTATATAATAGAATAAGGCATTTGCCTTATTTTCTATTTCTATAAAACTTCAGCTCTACACACATACATAGTATGTGGAATCTAAATTTGAATATTGCCAAAGCATTTCAAAGTACTTAGGTTTTATCCTTTGGTCTCAGTCATTTGTAAAACAAAAAAAAAATTATTAATAATATCTTAATGATTTCATTAATCTACACATTGTATCCTAATACTGTCCCATGAATTAGAAAAGAATCCACCAGCTAACTTCAAAAGGTTTGACCTTCAAATAAGTGAGAAATACGGAAAGTTCAGATATCCCTAAGTATGTCCTCGTTAGTATAGTGGTGAGTATCCCCACCTGTGAGATATACCTAAGTATGAAAAAAGCAGGTATCCGTTAAGATTTTGTTATTAGACAATAACTACGTTTTTGGTAGATTACATCACACCAGTGGGAGACTCCTCAAAAATGGGAGCTCAACAACTCCAGCTTGGAAGTAGAGAAACTGAGGCCTAAAGAAAACATGTGAGTTGCCCACCCACGGTCACAAAATGACTTAGCGGCAAAGGTAGAACTAGAACCAGATACTGTACGGCACCAAACTCTCCTCACCCCCTCACCCCCCATTTAACCTACCGGCACTAAGCTACCCTGAAATAAAAATTAAGCATTAGGTTAAAAGAATAAAGAAGAGGTTACCATCGAGACAAAAGCTTTCAGGTGGGGGAAAACATTTTTAAAAGGAGCTTAGCACAGTGATGAGGGAGGGGTGAGAACCAGAGTTTCTGTAAGAAAGGGAAGAAGCTGCTGGAGTTCCCAGCCCGCTTCATCACAACAAAAGGGTTCATCTGGGTCCTCCACATCTCTACGTGCATTAGGGCGAGGAGAAACTGCATCCTGCCTAGCATCTCCTCACTTTCTTCTCGCGGGTTTTTCTTTCTTCTCTCCGCCTTTCGAACTCCTCAAAGGAGATTTTCCCTTCCAGGTAGTCGATGAGTTCCGGGCTGAACCCCGACATGTCTGCAAGGTCTGTGCGGCCCCAGCAACCGGGACACCGAACCGGAAAAGCAGCACCTCCCACACTCTACCTCACGCTGGGCCGCGGCGAGCAGGGAGCCGGCGTCCCTCCGGCAAACTCGCCCGGCCTGCGCTGCACTCGCAGCGGTCGGGTTCCGGGTGCGCACCAGGCTGGGGCCTACTTCCGCTCGGCGGGGGCGGGACCTTCGGGGCGGAGTGCAGCGCTTCCGGCTAGCTCCAGCAGTGTCCCTCAGGCTTCCTGCTTTAAGGATATCAGGCAGCTGAAAAAAATGTACTTTAAAGAGATTTTCTTTAATCTAGCTAATTTCCTTCAATTCTTCGCTAAGATGTTTGTTTCATTCTCCAATCCATTTTCTTTTCCGAATGTTTTTTAAATTAGTCTTTGCCGTAGTAACTTTTTCCCCTTAATTTAACCGTTTGCTCTGCCACGTGCATGTTTCGCTTTCCAATTCTCCCTTGCGCAGAAAGCTAAAGTTCTCCCGCAATTTATGCGTTAAATCCCACCCCCTCCAGGACCTTCAATTACCCCTTTTTCCACGTACCCTCGAACTCTCCCTTTCCTCGGGCTCTTTCTCAGTCTGTAAAGAAGTTCATATGGGCTTCATGTTCCACCTCTAACTCCCACCCAAGTTTTCTTCTAACAGTCAAACTTGTAGAAAGAACCATGTACTTGATATGGTTACCATACACGGTTACCCATCTACTACAGGCCATCTACCGTTTTATACAAATTATATACATATCTCAAAATAATCCTTAGAAGTGGATGTTGTTATGCCATTAATGCCAGAGTCTCTTATCTAATAAGTAGCAGACTCAGGATTTGAACCCTGGTTTCTCCAAATCCCATGCTTGGGATTAGGACGATATACTGCCTCCCCTCACTGGCACTATTTTTCAACTCCTGCACACTCTCGTGATTTGCATTTTACCTTGTATTGTAAATATTTCTCTGCTTATCTGATTCTAGAGACACTAGCTGTAAACATCTTGAGAACAACACTAGCTGATGTGTGGTTGTAAATCCTACTCTATAGCATAATAATTTGTGCTCAAAACACATTTGTGATTAAATTGGATGGGATTGAAAGTGCCTTTGGGACTTTGGGCAAGGGAGTTGAAGTATGGGGAATGCAGGTCAATATCAGCTAAGGTTAGAGACAAGTTACAGGTAGCCTATCACCTAGCCATCGTTATGAGAATCCAGGTGAGGATAATCGGTGGTAGAATGGCAGAATGAGGGGCTAGGACCTGCAAGAGCCAGACTGCCAGATGAGAGAAAAATATCTCACAACTAGAAGTTATCCCCTTTCTCATGAGGAAGGATCCTCAGTGTCTTACCTGGGTGTAAAATAGGGAAGGTGAGCTGGGTGGGGTGTGTTAAGGTAATCCACAGAAATCACTTTTAGGGAGATTCTTCCCTAAATTTTTCCAGGCAGTTAGGGAACTGCATGTAAGAGGAAGTCAAGAGTTTCCAGTCCTAACTCTCCTGTGGGAAAAAAGAGAAATAAAGTGAGGAGAGATGGTTACCTTATAAGGAGAACACTCTCCTAAGACCCAGATGGCTTAGGCTAGCATGTTTGGCTGTCTGGAATACGGGAAAAACAATTCTGGAGATAGGGATTCCTGTCGTGAAGAATAGGGAGCAGTGAACAGGGGTGGGAGGATAGTGTTTCTGCTATAGAACACCTTAATGATATGAAAGTTCTTTTAGAGGTCGGAATGTAGCAAAATATCTTTCTGTTTTTCTTTTCCCCAATTCCTTGTAAGTGATTTGACCCCTGGTAAGTCAGAGGCATCATTTCCTTGAAATGAAGGGAAATTTTTATAGCACTAATGAAAATACTTTCACACTGATTTTTAAGAATCAAAATGGAAAAACCGGAGGAAGCAGCACATCAAATTTATACCGTGGCCATAGAATTAAGAAAGTTCAGAGAGAAAAGATAACTCCATTCTTTCTCCTTGTCCAGGGGAGGAGCCAGGATGGGCTATGACTCTTTGAGGAGGCTATTTTTCTACGAGTCTTTCACTTTTCTGTAGAAGCTTGTGAGAGCTTTCTTCTGGGCTATCTTTTCAAGGATGTTTGTAGAGCAAACAGACTTCAAAATAGAGATATTGTCTCCTTCTGGGGCAGGGAGCAAATTTGTTTTCTGACCGGTACAATAAAGATAATGTTTCCCTCTGGCGCAGAGGTTGGGCATGTTTGCTAGCAGTCCCATTATAATAAGAGTGAGGACTTCCTAAGTTTGGGGTTCCTCAGCTTTGGCACAAACCCACTATTGCCCAGCATACCCTTGCACCCACATTCATATTGCCCTCATGACACTTGGGGAATAAGGAGAACTGATGTGAACGTAGAACTCATGCTGCCTGCCACACCATGAATATCAGTCCATTGTCTCAGACACAGTCATCTCATGTGTCTGCCAGGATTGATGAAAATGCATAAGACTAGTGTGTAGCTTACAAGTAGGATAAAACCTCACACTCTTACCAGTTCTCGACCACCCCAGATCTGGGACAAGGAACAATAGGCCAAGCTCTAGGGAATGGGGTACTCATTGAAGAGGAGCAGAGTCAGTGTTGAGAGGCTGCCAAGGACCTATATAGAGGAGTACCACAGACCCCTTGAGAGCCTAGAACACCTGCAGAACATTTATTTCAGTTGGAGAAAACACTATGCTTCTGCCATTTTCTGCCAGTTATTCTCAGCCAAGAGTGAAATAACTTCCCCATTGGGCTTTAGGAATGTGTGTAGGAAGGTTTTGATTATCAAAATGATAGGGCAGGGTTGGGGAGCTATTAACATAGGCTGTCTGGGACCAAGTGTGCTGAATAGTCACATAGAGTGAAGAGCTGGCCTTCCCCAACTGCAAATAGCACTACCATTAAGGAACTCTAGTCAGCGTGAGGTATGGGCTTCCATTGTCAGCTACTGCCAATTGTGAGGAATTTTCCAGCTGAAAGATGCATGCCCCTACCCTGAGGCTTTGCAAGCTCATAGCTAAGTGCCCCCACGTGGATGCCTTTCCTTTTCAAAGGCCCTGAAACTCATAAGCATTCCCTTTGTGGAGGTCTTGACACCCAGAGCAGGGATGGTGGTGAGAAAGGGAAAACCAGTCACTGCTATTTGAATGGAACTCAACAGTGGTGAAACACTCCCTACCACTCTACCATTTATCTGAATAAGTTCTACTTTTATGAGGAATAGATCAATACTTATATTTTTAAATAGTAAAAAAAAAATCTTGACATTAACTAAAAGCAGTTTCCATTAATGGTATGAAGAACAGCTGAATAGCACATGTTTACTTCAATTCAACCAGTAACTATTTAACACTTGCTACATGCTAGGCATTGTGCTAGGTGTTGAGGAAATAAAGATGAATTAGATATGATCTCTGCTCACAAAGAACTCACGACCCACCAGGGAAAACAGACACATATACAGCTAATTACAACAGAACGTTTTAAACCAGAAACAGAATCTGCTCTTGCACAAATATTTTATTCTTGACATCCATTATCAGTCATCCACCAAAAAAAGCCACAGTAAACTATTTTGGAATATATGCATTAGTGTCATTAGGACACCGATGTTTGCATTCTAGAACAATGTTCCCTTTGCACAATCACAGAGAAAATGATGCAGCTATCCATAAAGATGCAAATGAGAATATGAGAATCAGAATAACTCAGCATGAGCTGGGGCGGGGGTAGGGGATTAGCTGGAAAAGAAGAGAAATCAACTGTTACACTCTCCCTTCTTGAGGAGGCTGTGTGCAGGAGAGCAAGGGCTGGGGCCTAGCTAGTATATCTGGTGTCCACCTCTGAATGTTTTGGCAAAGAGGATCTCCCAGAGACCTTGACACCTCTTAGAATCACACGTTTCTTTGCGTTCCATTTCAACTTAATTGTGGCTATTTACCACTTACTCCCATTTGGTATGAGACTAAAACTGTGAGGTCTTTCAATAGCATCTACTGAAAGTGGGAATGCATCTTCCTTTTAGGAAAAAAAAAGATAAATTTTAAACCCAAATCTCTATTACATATAATAAATTGTACCATAGTAAAAATGAGCATGTCCCTTTCAAATAAAAATAGCAATTGGCAAAAGGTAATAAACATAAAAGACAAGTTTTAAAAACAAACTCAAAGAAACCACCTAATTTAGAAGACTATCATCTCTTTTTACTTTGTAGTGTTTTTGTAACACCTGCAAATACATGCAGTGCTCAACGTCAATATTTATGGTTATAGAGGGGAAAAACACTCCAAAAATATGCATATAAGTCAGATAGTTCCAGCTATTTATATGTAAATCTGGGACTGCAGAATAAAATAATTACAAATTGACAAATAAAAAAGCAGGGGAAAAACCCCACAAAAGTTTAGCTGTGGTTGAATTTTTCTAATGAGAAGCTTCATCTGTAATTTTAAAATAGCCAGACACCTGAAAAGACAAGAAAATGTTATAATGAAATGCAAAATGAATACATATGATCAACTCGAAGACCCCCAAATCAACATATTTCAATGAAAAAACTCTTTTTGTCTTCATTTTCTCATTGGAGGTGTTAGGAATGTAGAGCTTATAATTATAAAATATACTCTAAATCAGAAGCTCTGCTTCTTTCACAAAGTTGAATAATTCCTATTATATTACAATCTCACCACCTTTATCAATTTCCTGTCCTTAAACATTACCTTATTCCATAATCACATGAAAGCATTTATGTGGTATTTTCTATGATACTTTCTATGGGGAAGAGATTAGGATCTGCAATTTAT
This sequence comes from Indri indri, assembly GCA_004363605.1. Taxonomy (NCBI): domain Eukaryota; kingdom Metazoa; phylum Chordata; class Mammalia; order Primates; family Indriidae; genus Indri; species Indri indri. The sequence goes on along the minus strand of RJWJ010007515.1, from coordinate 36,663 downwards.
AGATCAAGAAACCGAGGCTTACAAGCAACTTATCTGCCAAAGTAGGTGCCATGGTGCTATGGTATTAATAACTATTCTCTGTTTTAGTGTCTGATACCCTAGGGTCTAAATGCGAAAAATAGTCAAGGGAAAACCTCATTCACATCTTTCTTTTTATTCCATTTTATTTTTCATTTTAGGACAGTATTCAAATACATATTCCACATGGTAAATTACATATTTTTAGAATAGCAATCATTTTTTAATTGTCACATTTAATAGAACTAATAATGAAAACCCTTTCAGAAACATAACCAAGTACAACAGTGGTATGCTTTCTGACAATTCCATCCATGCACTTGTGGAAGAATGGGAAATGATTTTAATTATGATTCCATTTCCTTTATTATTCAGCTAAACAAAAAGCTAATGGTCTAGAATCATAATGTATTTGCTTGGAATGCACCCTACCTGTTCCTTTAAAAATGGTAAGTATTTATTTGATAGCAATGCAAGTAATAAGAATAATAAAATTCAAATCTTAAACATAAATAAATTTTTAATTTTTCCTATGAGAAAAATGCCATCCTTACTAGTAGTCTACCTTTTTTTTCTCCCAGTGAGGGAATTCAAGCTCAAATACATGCATAATACTTTCTCCCCAAAAGAATCATTCTTTTAACTTTCATTTCCCATTCAATCCAGCTGCTTAATTTGACACAATTCTTTATATATGATTTTCTACATAACTTAGCTATATGACCTGGTCTGAAAAAAGTTATAGGTAGGAGTGCTGCTATATTATCAATTTAACAATCCCATTAAGAGTGATAATCCTATTATTTTAATATATTTCTCTCTAGAAAATTATGTCTAAAAAAATCATAATTATCATTTCTTTTTTTTTAAACCAGACCATTAAATACCTGAACCAAATCCAGCTATTTAACAGTGATGCGTACACTCAAAATCGAGCACTTATTTCTATGAGGAAATACAATCATTTTTCAAATAAATACTCCTAAAATCTCTACTATATGGCTGAGCTGTATGTTTGCATAGATCTTGGGAATAAAGGGCTAACTTTTACCTGAGCTCAGAAGAAACTTTCAGCCTTTGAGGTAGTTTAGAAAGGAGTTTTTCTGCTCTTCATAATCTGCAAATGCAGAAGCAATAAGTTCTGATTGGAAAGAGAGAGGTCTGGGATTCTCATTCATGGTGAAAGTATTTGGAAACCTTCCAAGATCAAGACCTCTGCTTTTAAAATATGCCTGAAGGCTTCTGAAAAACTAAAGAAAGAAAGAAAATGTTCATTGCCATATGTAAGTGAAACACCCAAAATACTCAAAGGTGAATATTTTTTTCCTTTCTTTTCTCCTTGAATTGACATTAAGGCTAATCTAGGAGGCAGGAGGTTGAAAATCTAGAAAAAGAAGTACAAACTTCTGTAACTTCTCCTCCCTGCTGCCTCTTCTTTCTGCCATTTAGACCCTAAGCAAGATAATTCACCATTCTTAGTGAAAATTAGGAGAACTGAAGAAGGAACATCAATTATCATGGTGAACTGCCTCCGAGGACTGAGGTCAGAGATGCAATTGAACTCCATATTGATCATCTCCGCGTCTCCTCTCCCCGAAGGTGAGATCCCAGTCACTGCAATAGTTTCTTTTCAGACATGGGTTATTCAGATTTCCATTAGGAAATGAACACATAGAAGCTGTTCAAAGTGCTATTTGTTTGATTGTTTTAATCCTAAATTGTTATATTTCACATAATTTTCTTTAAAAAAACTATATTTTGAAATAGTCATGTCAACATGTTTATTGTATTAATATTTGGTATGTTTTTAAAAGAGGATTTTTACTGATCTTTTGAATTCTATTTTCTAGATAACTGTATGTTGAAAATATGCCTAGTAAATTGATAACCACGAAGGGTCAACTTTCAATTTTTGCAGTTGAGCTTTACAAGTGCTGGTTATATGATAATCTGTCTGTTTTTATCATCAGTTCAATCTAAGCTGTGCAAAAAGCAATTCCCTGCTATGCTCTTAATTTTGTGTATGTATTAGAAATCAAGACTATAAAGTCAATGTGTATATAAGATCATTTACAAATATAATGGGCTGCGTGTATAAGATTATTTCTAAATATAAATTTGTTTCTCCTTACAGAAACAAATGTAAATTGGCCAGAGAAACAATAGGACACCAGCCACTAGGCTAAGCAAGACCCTGGTCTGGTCCTATTGGGAAATTTTATCAACCCTTGGGAGCCCCTCTCCACTGTGCTCTGAAATACAGTGTCCACAAATCCAGAGAGATGCAGTTCCGCTTTGCAGCCCAGAACGCCCCATGTGTGTTCTTACCAGATCTCGGTTTCTCGGGTTGTTCAGTGGCTTCCATCTGTCATTCTTAGTGTGACTCCATGCACATGCCCAAGGAGCACCAGGATAACACACAGCAGCCGGAGGGGTGTTTGGAACATGGTGGAGTGAAGCCAAGTGAAAGGAGGGGTCAGGGGACTGTCGATGGTCACTGAGAGAGGTAGAGAGGAGAGAGAGTAAGAGGGAACATCTGTAAAGGCAGACAAGGAAGGAGAAATAGTATATTGATTCACCTAAATTTTGTAGCCATCTTTTTTCCAGATTCACTTGCAAATGAGAGCCCCCAAATCCAATTGATTAGCATAAAGTAGCCCTAATAATGAGAATGCTATACAGTGATAAGCAAAGCAATTATGAATATAACCTAGACAATCTGAGTATGCTTTCTCATCTTTAAAAAAATGCACTTTGTTGTTTCCAAAGAAAGTGCAAGTTTTTAAAGAGCAATAAAAACAAAAGTTTAAAGTATTTTTAAGCCTGAAGACAGCAGTCTTAAAAAAAAAAAAAAAAGAAAATTACTTCAGATACCCTGAACTGACAAATAACACCTTACACACACATCTGAGACAGACAGACAGACACAGACCACACCGGTGTGAGTAGACATTGTCTTCCACCCTAAGGTGTGACAGGGAAACTGAAACACAAAGAAAGGGCTAATAAAGCTTACCAGGAATCTGGTTTTAGCTGGCCTTTGTAGGTTACCTTGCCTACAGTCTGCAAGGTGATCCATGGGTACTTATAACCAGTGGTTCGGCTGCAGGGGGAGTCATTGACGTGAGCAGGGGGAGTTAAAAATGATTCCATTTTCATTCATGGCACAAAGACTCTTGCGAGTCAGATCTTCGAGCTTCTTCAGGGGTAACACGGAACCTCTTTGTCTTATGAATGCAACAGCCATTCCTTGAATCGCTGAACATTTTATGTGGATTTTATAAAACTCACAAGGTACTTCCACATCACAAAGTGATTTTCTCCTTTTTCACTTTTAAGAGAAAGTATACACACAGCTGCTGGGACTATGATGATGATCCCACTTAATAGAATTCTCTTTTGGAGATATCAGTTAAAATTAACAGCACTGTTTTTGTACATGAAATTCTATTGCAAGAGACAAAATTGCTCTTTTTGACCCACATCTTGTATTTTTTCTCAGAATCTCAAGAAGCTTTACAAGTTTTAAATCATGTCATGGTTTATCATAATACCCCTTCAAAAATAAGCAAGAAAATAGCATGTGTTTCATGGAAAAAAGAAAAATTACTATACCAACAGCATTCCCTTGCTGAATAAATGCCATCTGTGGAAAATGGTAGGGTCAGGAAACTGGACTTGATGAGTTGTGATGTTTCTTTGGTTCTAGTAATTTGGAACAAAATCTAGGACAAGCTCTTTGTTGAGAAGGGTGGTGATCTGGACTAGAAATGAGAATACCTGGTTATGGTCTCAGCCTTGCCATCTTGACCTTGGGCCAGTCACTAAGACCTTCATTTGTTCATTTCCTGTGTTCATTCAGTCAACAAACTTTTATGGAGTGCCTACCATGTGCCAGACATTGCACTAGGCTTTGAGGATAAAATGCTAAGAATAATAAATGAAGTCTCTCCCCTCATTAAACAGACAGATTAGTGGGCAAGACAAATATTAATCAAATCATTATACAACAAGATATACAAATATAAATGATCATTTCTATGAAGAGAAAGTGAGTGCTATGAGAGTATTAAAACAGGGCAATCTGATTAGTCTCAGAGGTCAGGGAAAGTGTCTGTGAGCAAGTGACCTTACATCTGGTCTACCAAATAGGAGATACCTAGGCCACCTGCAGAAGACAGAGGGAGAAGAATCTCAAACAAGGTGAACAGCTGTCCTAGCCCCTGTGGCTGAAAAGGAACATGGCCCATACCATTAAAGCAACTGGAAATTACTATGCCAGAAGTAGAGGGAGCAAGCGGGGGGGCCCAATGCAAGATGGGGCTGGAGAGGTATTCAGATCATAATCTCTCTGCTGCAAGCAATGCTAAGTGATTGCAGGGTTTTAAGCATCCAAGCGACTTGATCAGACTTGCATTTTTGAAAGATTATTCTGGTTTTATTGGGGAGGACAGATTGAGCTAGAAAAGAGGGATGTGAGAAGCCAGTTAGGTGACCACTGCAGTAGCCCAGGCAGGAAAAGATGTTAATTTGGACTAGGACGGCGGTAGCATAGATGCAGAGATGTGGGTGAACCCAAGAGAAATTTAGAAGAGATTGGTAATGTACTGGATACTATGGCCGGGGGCAGAGGTAAGGGGAAGGGAGTTTCAAAACCAATCCCTAGGTCTCTGGATTATGCAGCTGAGTGGATTACGATGCCATTCACTGAGATATCAAGCACAGGCACAGAGGGGTAAAGATGATGATTCTATTCGGAATGTGTCGAGTTTGGGCCTAGATTTGTGTAGACCTCAGGTTTCAAAAGGGACAAGAAATGTATGAACAAGAATTCTGTGAAAGGGTTCTGAGGAGATCCTGGGTAGCAGTGAACCCAGGAGTGCAAATTTAAACTTTAAATTCTCTCTGAAGATTTGGGCCTCCTAGGATTTATATGTCCCAAAGTAATCTGGGGCATTTGGGGCAGTGGTAGGGTGAAAATATCCTCCGCCCCCACCAAAGACATCAAGCACTAATGCTTGTAAACGTCATCCTATTTGGAAAAAAAGGTCTTTGTATACGTAATTAAGTTAAGGCTCTTGATATGAGATTATTTTACATTATCTGGTTGTGCCCTCAATGCAATCAATTTGATCTCTTGTCCTTTAGTAAAAAGAGGCAGGGGGAGATTTCAGAGACATACAGAGGGGAAGGCAATGTGAGCACAGAGCAGAGCAAGATTTGACAATGCTGGCCAGAGGACTCAGAAATGTGGCCACAAACCAAGGAAAGCTGGCAGCCAACAGAAGCTGGAAAAGGAAAGGAACAAATTCTCCTCTCAAGTCTGGGGGTAGGGAGCAAGGCCCTGCCTGTACCTTGATTTTGGCACAGTGGTACTGATTTCAGACTTCTGGCCTCCAAAACTGCAAGAGAATACATTTCTGTAGTTTGAAGTCATCCAGTTTTTGGTAATTTGTTACGAACAGCCATAGGTACAGAATATAGGGGATGTTGAGATGTCAGGCCAATCATGAAGGAAAAAGACCCATGACTCACCACAACTGCTTTCTGTTCTACTGAACATGCTGCACTGTAGAGAGACCTAGAGGCTGGATCCAAATTCATGACTCCCTTTTGAGGAAGGTTGAGCTTCTTCTGTTATTCAACTCACAATACAAAATGGATTTGGGTTGAAATGTCTATTATGAACCTGCTATTTGACATAAGTTAAACTATAATTTAATGTCTTTTTGATACAAAAGGGAGAAAAGTATCTGTGTCAGACTATTAAATTAGATCAGACCCTCTCCATGAGTCACATATTTTTGTAATGGACCACATATTTTAGTCCATTAATAATGTTACTAAGCATTTGGAAGAGATACCATTCTTAAAATATAACTTAAATTTCCAGGTACATATTTTGTACGATAAAGGGAGTAGTTTCAGAGAAGAGGAAAAAATGAGGACACTTCAGATGGATATTTCTTCAGATATTGTGGGGCATAATTGGGCAAATGACTCTCTTTCTTAGTGCTATTCATCAATTGTGAGCTCTAAAATAGAACCAGTGAGGTTTTATCCTAAGGGAAAGAAAATCAACACCAAATAAAACCAAAAATAACCCCCCTAAAAATGATAACTAGTTCCTAGCATTCTGGTAGTGCTTTAGGTGCATAAAATTTTATCCAATTATTTTAAACAAAATAGAATAAATAGCAAACCTTTACTAAAAAGTGCTTTCTGTAAGTCTGGCTCTGGAAAAATGCATGAAAAATTTCAATAGTAGAGATTATTTCATCGAATCCTCCAACAGTAATATTCTCCTAAGTGCCAGTGGAGACATTCTAGGTTTCTACTAAAAATATTACCTGCTGACTTCCACTTTTAAAAACTGGGTTATTTAGTGTTTTATTATTGAGTTGTAGAAGTTTTTGTATATTCTGAAAAAGTCCTTGTCAGAGTTATGTTTCTCTGTCTGTGGTTTGCTTGTTAATGATGTCTTCGGTGAGCAGAAGTCTTTAATTTTGATGAAGTATAATTTATCAACTTTTTATATCATTGTCGCTGTCTTTATTCTAAGCACCTTTGCTCACCATCATATCACAACCTATTCTCCTGTATTTTTTATATAGCTTTAAAGTTTAATTTTTATATTTAGATCTATGGCTCATCTCAAATAAATTTTTGTGCATGATGTGAGGAAGAGTCAGGGTTTATTTTTCCCTATATGTATATTCAGTTATTCCAGCGTTATATGTTGAAAAGACTTTTCTTTTCCTTTCTATTCTTTGCCAAAATCACTATCTTGATTACTGTAGCTTTTAAGTAAGTTTTGAAATCAAGCAGTGAGATTCTTTTCAAAATTTTATGACTATTCAAAATTTTTTGAGTTTTCCACATAAATTTTAGAATCAGCTTGTAGATGTTTAGAAAAATAGCCTGCTGGGACTTTGCTTGAGTTTGCATTTAACCTACATATCATTTTAGAGAAAATTGACATCTTAACAATAGCAAGTCTACCAATCAATGAATATAATATCTCTTAATTTATATTAGGGATTTTAACATTTCTCTAAGCAATATTTTGTAGTTTTTGATGTAGAAGATTTGACATATTTTAATTTATTCCTAAGTATCTTATTTCTATGATAATTAGAAATGGCATTTTTATAAAATTTATTTTACAATTGTTTGGTGTTTGTATATAGAAGTAGAATGTTTTTTGTATATTAACCTTCTGTGATCTTGCTATATTCAATTATTATTTCTAGTAGTTGATTTATACATTTCTGAGGAGTTTCAAAATAAACAATATATTATTTGCAAATAGAAAACGTTTATTTCTTCCTCTCTGATCTTTATGCTCTTTTCCCCCTTGACTTTATTTCACGGGCTAGGATTTCTAGTACGATTTTGAGTAGGATTGATGAGAGCGCACAACCATGCATTATTCTTGATCTTCAGAGTAAAGCATTCAGCATTTTGCCATTAAATATTGTGTAATCTACAGATATTTTGTTAGATGCAATTATCCTTTATTCTTAATTTGTTGAGGTTTTAATATCTTGAACAGATGTCAAATGCTTTTTCTACATCCATCCAGGTGATCATGTTTTTTTCCTTTTTTTCTGTAAATATGATAAATTACATTGATTTAAAAAATATTAGGCTAATGTTGCATTCTTGAAATAAATCTCACTTGATCATGATATAGTATCCTTTTTATATATAGCTACATTTGATTTACTCATATTTTGTTAGGGGCTATCACATTTATATTATCAAGGAATATATATAACTTTCTGGTTTTATAATTTTTTTTTGTCATGCTTTGGTATCAGGCCATACTTGCTTCATAAAATGATTTGGAAAGTGGTCCCTTCTATTTTCTGAAATAATTACACAACATTGGTGTTACCCAATGTTCAGCAGAATTAAAAGTTCAAAGAATTCACCACTGAAATCATCTGGGCCTGGACTTTGCGTGTATGTATGTGCGTGTGTGTGTGTGTAGGAGGGGTTTTTGTCTTTTAAGACAGGTTTATTGATATATAACTTATACCTTTGTAGTGAACAGTTCTATACATTTTAATAAATGCATATAGTTGTGTAACCACCATTACAATCAAGATTTAGACCATTTCCATCACTCCTGAAAGTTCCCTGATGCCCCTTTAGAATGAATCCCCCGTAACCCTCATCTGTTTTCTGTCTCTATAGCTTTTTTTTCTCCTGACAATCACATAAATGGCATCATACAGCATTGCATCTTTCACTTAGCATAAAGCATTTGAGATTCAGCATTATTTCTTCTATCAGCTGTTCATTCCTTTTTTTTTTGGCTAGTATTCATTTTATAGATGTGCCACATTTTTCTACCCATGTACTAGCTGACAGACACTTGGGTTGCCTCCAGTTTGTTGAAATTAATGAAGCTGCTGTAAGTATCTACAGATAGGTCTTTGTGTGGACATCCGTTTTCAATTCTTTTGAGTCAATAAATATACAGGAGTGGTATTGCTGGTTCATATGATAATTTTAACTTTATAAGAAACTGCCAAACTGTTTTCCAAAGCGACCTACCATTTTGCATTTCCACCAGCAATGTATGAGAATTCTAGTTGTTTAAAAATCTGGTATTGCCAGTTTTTGAAAATTTATATTTTAGGCATGTGGTTTTAATTTGCATTTTTCTGATAACTATGCTAAGTATCTTTCTTTTTTTGTTGTTTTTTATTTGTTTGTTTTTTGAGACGGAGTCTTTCTGTGATACCCAGGCTGGAATGCACTGGCATCATCACAGCTCACTGCAATCTCAAATTCCTGGGCTCAAACGATTCTCCCACCTCAGCTTCCCAAGTAGCTGGGACTACAGTCTTATACCACCACACCCAGCTAATTTTTAAATTTTTTGTAGAGATGAGGGTCTCACTCTATTGCTCAGGCTGGTCTCAAACTCCTGACCTCAAGCAATCCTCCCACCCCAGCCTCCTAAAGTGCTGGGATTACAGGGATGAGCCACAGTACTTCGCCTAAGCATCTTTCCATGTGTTTATTTTGCCATCCATATATCTTCTCTGGTGATGTGTCTCTTTAGGTATTTTGCCTAGTTTTAATTTTTTTTTTATTGAGATCTGAGAATTCTTTATATATTTAGATAAAAGCTCTTCATCATATATGTTTGGTTTTCTCCTGTCTGTAAATTGTGTTTCCATTTTCTTAACATTGTCTTTTGAAGAAGTTTATATTTTTGATGGAGTCCAATTTATTAATTTTTTCTTTTATTGTTTGGGCTTTGGAGCTAACTTAAATTTTTTAATTTCTCCATTGGCATTTTAGCTATACTTCTTTGTATTATTATTTTAATGGTTGATTTAGGAATTATAATATGTAAACTCATACAAATGGATTACCACAAGTAATAACCCTTTGGAATTAGCTAGGGTTAAGTGAGAAAATAACTTTTTTCAATTATTTCTGAAAGTTTTTCTAAATATATTAATCTTCTTAGTATATATTTGGAACACAACATTTCTTTATCATGTAAAATTCCCACATATACAAAAGTAAAGAGAATAGAATAATGCAAGTCCCTGTGCTTATCACTCAGCTTCAATAATTATCAACACCCAATTTCGTTATAGACATAATTGCTTTTTAAGTCAGGATTTTCGAGAATCTTGAGTCATTGTTATGATCATTCACTTAAAAAATATTTAACGAACTTCTGTTATATAAAATATAATTACTAAGTGTGGAAATACAAAAAGGCATATGGAAAGAAACATGATCCCTGCTAGCTAGGAGCAGACAATCTATTTGGAGAAACAGCATGATTTGGTGGAGTTTCAGAGTCAAATTTACCCATGTTCAGAACTTGGCTCTGTCATTCCCTTTAGCAAATTTTTAAATCTTTCTGTGCCTCAATTTCCTTATCTATGAAGTAATCCTACTTTGCAGTGTTAGGAATTAGAAATAATACACATAAAGGGACTAGTATAGCCCCTGACACATAGCAGGTGCTAAATAAATGTCAAGTATAAACAAGTACACACAAAGAATACATAAAACCTAATGTGATGATTTCCATAGTGTATGGAAGTGTGACAAGAAAGAACTAGAAGTAGAGGTAAGATCAGCCCTGACTGTGCCCTGGTAGACTTCTATGGAGAGAATTTCAGCAGCAGAGATGTGGGGGGAAGTTCTTGAGCAAAGGCAGAGAAGTAGCAAAAGGGAGGAGATACTCAAAGGAGATACAGTAGTCCAGTTTGCTTATGTGGCGAACCTTGCTCCTTGCTTCCTTTTATCCCTTGCTATGGACTGACTTGTGTTCCCCTCAAATTTGTATGTTGAAGCCCTAACCTACGATGTAACTGGAGATAGCGCTCATAAAGAGGTAATTAAAGTTAAATGAGATTGTAAGAGCCCTGATTTGATAGGATTAGTATCCTTACAAGAGGCCCCAGAAAGCTTGAGCTCTTTGCCATTTCTTTCTCTTTCCCTGCCATGTGAAGACACAGAGAGGAGATGGCTGTCTACAAGCCAGGAACAGGGCCCTCACCAGAAACCAAATCAACTGGCACCTTGATCTTGGAATTCCCAGTCTCCAGAAGAACTGCCAGAAATAAATTTCTGTTGTTTAAGCCATCCCATCTCTGGTATTCTGTTATAGCAGCCTGAGCAGATGGGATGGTGTAAGGGAAAACACATTTGTATAGGCAATAGGTTTCTTAGGCCAAACTAAGATGACCGCCCCAGTGTTTTTTCCAGCCCGGCCCTCTGGTTAGCTGGCCTTCCTGGGTGGCATGGGTCAGCATGCTTATGTAACCAAGGTGTTATCTCGTATGTGAACCCATGTGATCATGCTTTCCCATGGCATGCTGCCACTATTGTTCAGAGCCGTATACAAGCGCTCGCCATGTTTTTGGCCATGCTTTTCACCACTGCTCTATACCCCCACCCCACCCCCCACAACAATAAAAAGCATCTCTCACCTGCTTGCTGCCACTTGCCTTTTCTTCCAATTTCTGAAGCCTGCGCTGAAGCATGTGCTAGCCACAGAGCATCCTCCTCACAAATGGCTTAAACCTGCAGTCCCCAAACCCAGGTGGAAGACCAGTACCATCCGTGGCCTGTTAGGAACCAGGCTACACAGCAGGAGGTGAGTGGTGGGTGAGCAAAAGAAACTTCATCTGTATTTACAGCTGCTCCCCATCACCACATAAGTTCCACCTCCTGTCAGATCAGCAGCAACATTAGATTCTCATAGGAGTGCAAACCCTACTGTAAACTGCGCATACGAGGGATCTAGGCTGTGTGCTCATGAGAATCTAATGCCTGATGATCTGAGGTGAGCTGAGGTGGTGATGCTAGTGCTGTGGAGTGGCTGCAAATACAGATTATCATTAGCAGAGACCTTTGACTGCACAATAAATGTAATGCACCTGAATCATCCCAAAACCACATCTCCCTACCCCAGTCCGTGGAAAAATTGTCTTCCATGAAACCGGTCCCTGGTGCCAAAGAGGTTGTGGACCACTGCTGTAAGGTATGTTCATATTAACACATGATCAACCAAAAAAGACTCAATCATTGTGCTTTTTACATTTAACATTTTGTATCATTCTGATCAAGAAAGAACGATAGAAGGTCAAGAGTAAAGCAGTTGAAAGGATCTAGGGATTACAGCGTAAGATTCAACTAAAACAATCAAGACCTCTTCACTTTGGAACTACAGAGGTTTAGTGAGAAGCTTCTTGAAGAGGAAACTTTCTGATTCAGTCTGTTCATTCCCTGCTGAAATAACAGCAGTGGACATGGGAGCATTACAGAGATCGTTGCCCTTAAGAAGGTGGTATAGGACTGGGGTAGTGGGGAGAGGAGGGAGTTGACTTTTTAGAAAAGATTTTGACCTATAAGAGAAAAATTAAAAGGAATTTAAGAAAGGAACTGGTTTACCCTTTTAAGAAAAAGTTTGCAATATAGTTGCATTTTAGTTAGGAATATATAACATTTACTGTATTCGAAAACTTTTGATCTATTTTTCCCCCAATTTTATTGTGGTAAAATACACATAAAATTTACCATCTTAACCATTTTTAAGTGTATAGTTCAGCGGTATTAAATGCATTCACATTGTTGTGCAACCATCACCATTATCTACCTGCATAATTCTTTTCATCTTTAAAACTCACAACCATACCCATTAAATAATAATCCCCACTCTTGTCTCTCCTCAACCACCATTCTACTTTGTTTTTGTGATTTTAATAAAAAAATTTATTTTATATAAATAAAATTTTAAATTTTTTTATAAAAAGTTATATTTATATAGATCTACAGAATACCATAAAGAGAAATGTGTTTTAAACAATCTCCAGACTTTTTGATTGCACACTCTTATTGTTAAAAGTTTGAACATCCTCCCCATAAACATACTACTACTCTACTAATATGTAAATAGAACATTTAGAAGGTTGTGATAAAGATGATACATTTTAAAATATTTTGCTAATTATAATAGCTTCATATGATCAATAACTAATATTTCAAGACACAATATATAGTGGTCATTTTTAATAGGGAAGGATGACATTAAATTATCAGGTCTGATTACATTATCATTTTTAATTCCAAACAAAGCTGACAAAGAATTGTCAGCCCTGATATCTTCTTTTGTTAGTTTGTGCTTGCATTACTACTATTATTACCTGTGGTTTCTTGAAAGACATTGTTTTTAAGCTGCTTTCAATTTGTGATAGGTTAAAACTAGATAACATAATAAATCATAATATAATCCATGAGTTATTTAACTGGCTCACATATAACTAGAATGTAATAATATGCTTAAAGTGAACAAATAAATGAACAAACTAATAGGGTACCCTGTCATCCTACGTGCCACAGAATTCCTGCTCTTCTCCCAAGGTATATCCCATACACTATGTGCATCCATCTTTGATAAAGGGTGAATATGTGAGGGCATTAGTGTCAATCCATTTATAAAATCTTGGTAGCATAATTTGTTAAAGACATGAAAATGAATTATGTTTTCCTCTTACATCCCAATATGTTTTCTTATACACCACTTAGGATGTACACACCCCTGTTTAGAGAAACTTAGTTGGGGATATAGCATGTAAATACTTTGAAGCTGTCTTTTTCCTCCCCAGCTTTATTGTGGAATATTTAACAAAAATCAACTGTAAGGTGTGCAACATGTTTTGACACATGTAAACATTGTAAAATGATTACTACAATCAAGGTAGTTAACATATCCATCACTTCACTTAGTTACCATGTGTGTTGAGAACATTTAAGATTTACTTTTTTAGCACATTTCAAGTGTACAGTATTACATAGTCATTCTAATGGGTGTGAGGTGATACCTTGTGATTTTGATTTGCATTTTCCTGATGATTCATTTAGTATTTTTTTCATATACCTGTTACCTATTTGTATATTTGCTTTCGAGAAATTTCTATTCATGTCCTTTGCCTATTTTTAAACGAGGTGATTTGTTTTTTTTGCTATGAAGTTAAGTTCCTTATGTGTTTTGGATATTAATCCATTATTAGATATATGGCTTGCAAATACTCTCTCCCATCCCATAGGTTGTCTGTCTTTTCACTCTGTTGATTATTTCTTTTGCTGTGTAGAAGTGAGGTTGTCTTTGACAGGTTTTTAATATTTGTGTATATTTATATTATCCTGAAAACAAAAATGAGGTTTCTGGATCAGGAACTGATTCTTCTTAAGTACAATGGAGGGAGTGGAGAAAGGGTTTTATGAATTTCCATTTTGTTCTCTCTTCATCTTGTTGCCATACCTTAAAGTTTATTGTTCCAGAGAGACTATATAATGCAGTAAGATCTTTAGGTACCAAATTCAACTAACTGAAGTCCTTAATCAGAAATATATGCTGTAATTTAACTTTGAACAACAATAAATAAATAATAAGAAAACTAAAAGGTATAATAAGCAATTTATTTTAATAAAAACTTCTAGACCATATTTTGGGGTTTGTACAGACTTCCTTTTGACGTATACTTTGTTGTTCCACCAGACATTCATTAGTACATACTGTACCAGAATCTATGCCAGACACATTTACACACAGCTTCTCCTTTCATTATCCAAAAAAATCCTTAAAGGGAGGATTACTATTCCTACATTACAAGAAATGAAGTAGGCTTAGAGAAACTAAGCAATTTGCCTAGAGTAGAATTTAGACCAGGTTATTCAAGAAATAGAGTTCTTCCAGTGAAGACCTGCAATGTGTAATAATACTAGTTCACTGCCTAATCTGTCAAAATCTTTCTGATCATACTTGTGATTCCTTTTACCTTGAAAAAAAAATTATTTCCAATGATCTGCCCACAACCTTCTTTGTGATTCTATCCTATAGAGATTTCATCCAACTCTATGACTTCAATGTTATATTCTCGGTGGATGATCCACCAAGTCAGACAGACTTGCTCCCTCAGTTCCGTGTGTAAGTATCTGAATCAATGGCAGTACATTTAGTCTCTGTGAGTCTGTATATTCATAAGTAAATGGCAGCTAGTAATATCCATCTTACAAAGCCTGAGTGAGACAATGTGTCACATGTACCCGACACAGAGAAGGTTCTTGAGAAATGATAGATGCTTTCTTCCCAGCTCTCCAAACTCGAGTCTTCACCAAACTAGACAAACCAAGTTTTAACCTATCGTTGAAATTTAACCATATAATTTCTCTCCCTAATTACCAACTCTTTAGTTTCCAAATTTTTATTAAATCCTTCCAATTACGCAAGTTTAAAATCTTTGCATTCGGACTTCTCACTTGCCTACTACATTCAAGTAGTTGCTAAGCGCTAAAGCCCAACTCTTTAGGATCACCCTTTTGGCTTCCACCCTGGTTTAGACTATCATTACTATTATTCCAAATTTTACAGCAGCTTCATAAATGGTTTCCCTCATCTCACTTCCGTTCTATCCTACATATTACATTCCCATTAGTTTTTTTTAAACAGCTTTTTAATATTATCTCTTCTCTAACATGTTTTAATCTTTACCAACGTCTACAGCAGCCGTCTCCAACCTTTTTGGCACCAGGGACCGGTTTCATGTAAGACAATTTTTCCATGGAATGGGGGTGGGGGTAGAGATGGGGGGATGCAGAGCTCAGTTGGTGACAAGAGTGATGGGGAGCGGCTATAATACAGATGAAGCTTCGCTTGCTCGCCCACTCACCTCCTGCCCTCCTGCTGTGCACCCCCATCCTAAGTTTCATGGAAGACAATTTGTTCACGGAGTGGGGCCGTGGTTGCTGGGGGAGGGTGTGGCGCGGAGCTCGGGCTGTGATGTGCAGCCCGGTTCCTAAGAGGCCACAGACGGTACCGGGCTGCGGTCTGCGGTCTGAGCGTTGGAGACCGCAGCCTTACAGAACTATTCCATACTGAAGAATAAGATGATTTACATTTATGAATATTCAAATGAGCATGTAATTAACTGCAAAACCTGAAGCTTTCATTTACTCAGTATAGTGATTTAAGTACATCTAGAAAGTCTATGGAGCTTAACACTTTTCCAAATATATTCAAGAGAAAATTACTAGAAGCATTTTTAAAAGCTCAGTTTGACCTTAACATAATTTTATTTGAGTTAGTCATTATTCTTGACTCATATCCAATATGCAATTACATTCTATTAAGCACAGTAAAATGTTCCAGCTCATTTGATATGGCAAGCTGGTCTACTCTTCCTTAATTTCAGGCTATATCCAAATTCTGACTGTTCAAAACAAACAAGACAGAAGGAACCCATCTCTAATCAAAATCTCTCTCTCTCTGTCTCACCACACACACACGCACGCGCAAAACAACCAGGGGTGGGAGACGTTTTTTTCTATTTTTAAGAGCCGTTTAAAATTCAATCAGTGAATTGAGGGGCTTTTCTTTCACCAAAACATTTTCTATCTAATTCATCAGTCTTTGAATTAAAGACTTTAGTTCCATGTTATGGGTGGTATGCAGACTTCTAAAATGGCCCCCGAGATTTTCACGCCCTGGTATACACACACACCTGTATAATCCCCTCCCCCTGACTGTGGGTGGAATCTGAATATGCTGGAAACACGATTGTTACCTTTCATGGCAAAAATGATTTGGCAGACTTTAATTATATTAAGGTTGACTTTGAGTTAATCAAAAGGGAAATTATATCAGTGGACATGGGCTATTCACTTGAGCCCTCTAAATCTGAGTCTAAAGGTCAGAGACAGAGGAAATTCAAGAGATTCAAACTGTGTAATTCTCCTGCTGGTCCTGAAGGAACAAACTGCCATGTTATGAAGGGCTATGAGGTAGGGCATGGCACTGGAGCTCAAGAGTCCCCAATCAACAGCCCACAAGAACACAGAGACCTCAGCCCTATGACCACAAGAAAGTGAATTCCGCCAATAATCTGAATGAGCCTCACATAAGATAGCAGCCCTGTCCAATCCATTGATTTCAGAAGTGTGAGACTTTGAGCAGGGAACCCAGTTGGGTTATGCCCAGTCTTCTGACTTTCATAATTGTGAGCAAATAAATAGGTTTTGTTTTAAGCTGTTAACATTAAATATGCTATGCTATACATACACAGGCATAATGTGTGTATATATACACACATATATAAGAAAGGGAGTGAAGATGAAAAAGGAATTGAAAAGACAAAAATTAGTGGGAAAGGCCCATGAGGTTTTCATGTTGTATATTCAGTGGATTCCAAATTGAAGTGGTTTCATTCAAGATAATCCTCTAGGTATCCAAACAAAATATTAAAGTTTCTAGTTACATGTTTCTTATCCTTAAAAACTTAATTCTTTTGGTATATTTAATAATATACACAATGTTAGTTCAGGTAGATAATTCATAAATGTTCACATATTTAGGAGTGCTGGTTAAAAGTTTAGAAGATACTAATCCCTTGAAATATATTCTATCACATTTTACCACTCCCATCCATTCTATAATAAAGTTTGAATCTGCACTAAACTCTGAAATTATTCAGTGTTTCTTTGGCACCTTGTAATCTTAAAGAGTCTTTCTAGTTGTTTCTAGGAGTCCTAGTAGATTAATTTTACTGACTAAGGCAGTGAGAATTACTTTTGGTGCACTTGGTAAAACAGAATCACAGGCCTCTCCCCTAAAGATCAAATCTCTGGGGTGACCTGGAAATCTGTTTACAATGTCTAAATCATTCTCATTCTTACTAAGCTGGGAAACTGGGCACCCAGGAATACATCAAGTTAGCATAAGGAAAATAGAAGGCATGGTTTCTGGGAGAAAAATAACCATACGATTCCTTAAAATAGAATGTGAGTCACAAAATGTCCATACGAATCCATGTGAGAAGGTACAAAACACAAAGTTGGAAAAAACTAGAATTTTTCTTGCTTCCAATGTTTACCTGTCATGTGTCCTGTCCCATGCTTAAGCATTCTAATTTCTGAAATGCTAGACATGTTGGAAAGAAATCATTTTTAAAGAGTTTTTTTCCAAGATGGTAGTGTGGAGAGTATGTGAACTGGTAAGCAATTGTTGTACTACATGTGCTTATTCACCAAATTTATTTTTGAACATTCAGAACACCAGATTATGACAGATTTAAAAGAAAGCACCAAAAATTGCTACACATTAATACCTGAGCGGAGACTGAAGGCAAATATTTATCTATTAAACCTACACCATAATGCTGAAACACAGGTATAAACATCCACAACGCACTCTACAGAAGTACAATAAGTAGCACTTTTTGTGAATTACAACCAGTTAAATGTAATAATGTTAATTACCATACGAAAAATACATACAAATTACACATAAGTGTATTCAATACACCATACATCATACAAAGTACTAGAGAAGATCATGCATGTTTAAATGGAAAGATCTGCAAAGTGACAATCATTGTTCAGTATATACCACAGGACAAGTTTCTTTGCACTGTTAAGTACTGTTACTTTGCACTGCACTTTCTGGATGAGAACAAAATTATCGATTTGCAAATAAATTATCACTTACTGAGTCTATCTCAGCATAACACAGTTTGTCCTCTATACATTTTTAACTATAGCATAAAAATTGATGCAAGTTGAGAGCCATTTGTTTTATTTTATTACATTCCAAACTACTTTCATGTCAACTTGACCATGTTTTAAGAAAAGACATTTACTCTCTACTTATTTTTAAAGAAACCTATATTTTTGTCTTTTAGGGGGAGTTACTAGAGATAAAATAGGAAACAAATGTGTTTATGTTCAAAATTGAAATTGAAAAATATACAACAAACTCTGAATATACAGAAACGTGGGCATCTTTTAGCAAAGACCATGATTGTCCTGTGAATAGAATTTAGACTTTAACAGAAATTATATCCAGTATTTTAAATAAGCACAGTAAAAATGCAAGTCTTTACATTTTTAAAAAAATTGGAGCCAGTTCTCTCTTGATACCTTAAAAATAATCAGGAGAAAAAAGAGAAAAATGGGGAAATAATGTTAGAAAATATACTACACGAATCTGAGTTTATTAATTACTGAAAAATTATTATTGGGTCAATTGACTTTATTTGATATATACAAATACAAGCCTCACTAATCTGAGACAAAATGAGCACAGGTCTTCGGGAAAAATTCATGTCTTTGATATATTATTCATTAATAAGACAAAAAATTACATTTGAAGGTTAGTTTTTCCATGTGTAATAAGTTCAGAACAGCAGTGCCACCACTTTCTCCTAGAAATTTTAGTCAAACTTAATTTTGCACATCTTTGTAGCGTAAATTAATTCTAATTTCAAATAAGAACTCTGAAAATTAAGGGATGCCTCTAGAGCAATAGTTCTGCAAATACTAAGGGAAATACTGGTCAATACTTATTTTAAACTTTTATTTCACCAACCTCAAAGAAAAGGATTTGGGGCTAATTTGACAAGACCACCCATAAGAAAATATACAGTTATAAAATTGCAGGGCATTCCTTTATCATTTTAAGGCACAGTCTGTTTTATCCCAAATGACTATAAGTTCAAGGTCACAGTGATGATATATATTCAATTTTGGTCTGGTTTCTCATGGGTACATTGCTACATTTATAGTTAGTCATAAGTTTAAGAAACTGTAGTACAATCACTTCAAAATAATATATTTAAGTCATTTTTATATTTTTTAAAAATGTAAATACATAATACAACTTCCTAATTTATATACACTAAAAACTGGAGCTTTTTTCCCACTCCACAATGGAGGAGGGGAAGGTTATTTCTACCAATAGTCCAACAAATACATACTTGATAATACAGAAAGCATGATTATGTTAAATACAGGCATCTCCCACTTAGGATAAAACTATTCAACACAGAGGACAAACTCATTCTAAAGAACAATGTACACTGAATTTAGGTCTTGTATATCATCTTTTCACTAATATCACACATAGTCCCTACTTGATAATAGGATAAACTGTCACTAAATCAAGGCCAAACATTTCAACATTTGGCTCTCTGTGCTGCTTCTTCACTTCCAAAGCTACTTATGCAAACTGCATCAATATTACTGGGCAGAGAAACAGTTAAGTGTTATTAAATGTTGGGAAGAACTATAATTGAGGGACTGAAATTTCTTAGCATTTCTATGGGAAGAAATCAAAGTATTTCAAGCAGATAAACACAGCAGTGTGTAAGTCTATCATATTTCTACTTTTTTCCCATGAGAACACCACGATATTATTGTTAACATTTTAGCATTAATATCTTGTTTTATAATATTTTCCTTTAAGATACGCATTTTAAAAGGTTTACTTGATGGTACTATGTCAGATTCTAGCGGATAATTTTCCCCTGTGAAATATGTGACTCTATAAAAGGACTGAATGGAAATATAAAGAAAAAAAAATTCCACAGTAAACTTTCAATTACATGAATGAGATACCTGTACTAAAATGGCTTATACAACAAAAATTCATTTATATATTCATTTATATCACAAAATGAATCTGAAGCAAGATTACTTCGAACGATTACTTCAATTAATTGCTGAAAGATTACTGGGTGAACTTTTACCCAGTAAAATCAGAAAGCACTCAAAAATTCGGACAAAACACGCTACGCTATAAACTGAATATTTTCAAAGGAAAATTAGCGTAAGGAATATAAGTTTTCATGATATACACATTTATCATAAATTCTAGATGAAGGATACTGAAAGATTATTTTTGCTTTAATTCCAATATGCTAAGAAAAGTTCATTGGCACAAATATCCAGAGGTATTTTACAGTTCATTTACTTTGGTGGCAAAGTATGTTTTACTAACCACATGGATACGGTTATACAGTTTCCAATGCAGAGCTTTATGCTAAAGAGAATTCAGACGTGTCTTTGTTTCCCTAAAAAAGGGATGTAAAAAGTCCAATATGAAAAGAACAAGCACAACATGAAATACAAAATATGCCTATCATTTAGAGTTTTCAACAGTTAATAGCTCTATACTTTGTCTATAAACATTTTTTACTAGTAACATTAATGCTACATAAATACTAAAAACCGAAATAACATTTAAAAATAGCATATGAACTTACAAAAATGGCTACTTTTAGACTTGCTAAATTAAGATTAGAATTCAAATATGCAAACAAACTTACACCAACTAATCAAAATACACCGATACAGCTTTTCATAAGTGTTTAAAGTTACAATGTACAGAATGAGTACAGATTGATTCTGACTCATATATATCAAGTCCTATATAAAGTCATCAGAAATTAACTGGTTACTTAGTGTTCCAAAACACAAACATTTTTGGCAATGTAACATGCCAAACACTTTCAGAAAGTACTGTACTTTATTTTAAAATTATCAACCATAGACAATTTAATCAAGATATAGCTTTGAATATCACCAAACTTTTGAAAGACACATTATCTTATCAATTTAGGTGTACATTTATACATTTTAGATGTTACATTTACACTATCAATGGAATAATAGCTTGTCTATTCTCACAATTTTCAAATTTTATTCTGTTCTCAAAACTAAGTTATTAACAGATAAAATTCAGGCTCCTGTATTTGTAATATAACTTATGAAAAATGTGAATTCTAAAGCATTTACAGTACACACATTTGGATTTGGATTACTGACCTTTTTTCTTATTATTCTTCATGAAAAGTAAAGAATGTGAGTTGCCTCACAGCTTTCCTATTTCCTCAGGCTATTAAAATTTATTGTGAAAGAATGCATGAGTAGTGTGTATAAATAAAAAAGTTCATTACAGAATATGAAATGTTCTTTGTTCAAAAAGGCTAGGATAAAATTTCAGCTCCCAATCATCTTACTATTTTTTAAAAGTATGTTCTACATTTACCTTATCAGATGAGGAAGTTTTCTGGCAGTGTCTAATTTCATAATACAATAATTTAATTGCTTCCTTATCTTAGTGAGTGTCATGCTCTCCAAATTGATTTTCCCCAATAAATTTCACAAAGTATCTTGTCTCCTAAGATATACAAATTCACAATTCCTATGCAATGAGAAAACAAAAAGTGATGATGAAAAATAAAGGTCCTAACACATTAAAAAAATTTTTCCCAAATGATTTTAGTAACCAGTTGCTAAAATTCCAAATGTATTACTGTAAAGTTTTGCACTAGACCTAATAATAATACAAGACATTATACTAATTTGGACCTACAGCTTAAAATGAAAATACAGGCCAACTAATTTATCTGGGGTTCAGGAAACAATAGCCTTTAGTTTATCTCATAAAATTTATGTTTCCCCCATTTTTCCTAGAGCTCTCAAGAACTAAACTGAAAATTGAGTTTTACCTCCTTTTATTTCCCTTGACCACCTTCATAAGAGGTGCTAAAAAGCAGTAAAGTGAAATAAATATACCATGTTAAGTGAGAAGTCTGAAGAGTTAAGAAAAATATAGGAACTAGATAATGAACAAAACAAATAATTTGCCTCATACAAGTTTATGTGTATTGTGGAAATGTGTAGTATCTACATGAGTGGTAAGATAACCAACAAAAACATTTACTAGGCTTATTACAGTTCTTTATTTCTTTTTCCTTAATATATAATCATGTAGATATTAGAACTATATTAGTGTAGTTCACTCAAGAAAAGGTATTCCATTATACACATCTGAATTTATCTGAGGAAAATATGAAAAAAAAATTAAAGATCAACACATGATCAATATATACTGAAGAAACTAAAAATCAATGTTAATCAGCCACAAATGGCTTTTTTAGAATCACCACTTCAAATATTTTCATTCTGGTGATAACTAAGAAAAAGCAGAAGCTGTTTAATTTCTGGCATGAAAAAGATCCAGAAAAAAGAGTGTTAACAATTTCTATCATATTATCAATTCCAAATTGTAACAGCAATAACTCCAGAGGAGGCTTTAGAAACACTAAAAATACTCAATGTTTTTCCCTGTCCAGTCTATATTTGATCTAGTTATCAACAGTAAGGTCTAGGAATTATTTTATAAGCAACAATACTTACTCAAAACTCAACAATTTCTAAATAAAAATGCCTTAACACTGGAGTGCAGAAATTTGCTGAATTAGATAATCTCTAACTGCCAATAAATACTTTTGTTTTTAGTAACATTGCTAAGTGGGCTGTGCTGTTTTGCCACTAATATATAGGTTGTAAGCATGATAGAAACAGTGTGTGCTTTAAAGGCAAAGGACTTTCCTTTTCTCAAGTGACAGAAACATCAATTTTACTAATCTTTAGACAGAGCCTACCTTCTCATCTCTGGTAACTATCTGACTTAAATCAGGACTTGATCCCATCAAAATGTAAGTGTACATATATCTGTCTGTATATATATATAATGGCTAAAGGCCCAACCTATTATTGTTTATAAAATGTTTAATTAGAATCCTTTTATAGTCCTTAAAATGAAGTATTTTGTTAGCAAAATAAGACTTTAGGACTTAGTGATAAATACACTCACATGAAAATATTTTAGTGAGAATTAGTGTGCCTAGTCTGCTGCTTTAAAAAGCAAATGTACTACTCACAAACGAGAAATTTAAGCTTGTTATATTTTATTCATGAGCAGCACTGACTAAACAAGGAGACTTTAGATCACATAAACATAATCATTATGGCTGTGAAGAGAAGATCCAAATTAATAAATTTTCTAAAGTTCTTTCTGTATGTGGACCTAAGTTCAACTTCAGAAATAGTTAAATGACATATTTAATCTGTAACTTGAGATATATTATAGTAACAGCAGCAAAAAATAATAATACCACATGTGCAAAAGTATGTGTATAGCCAAACATAAGCAGATGTGTCCCTATTTAAACATATACATGGTATGCCATGGGATGAGTGCATAACCTAATAAATTCTGTCTCTTTCCTCTCAGCTGAAACACATGAGTGTTTTGTATTTTATCCCTTTTGCTACTTATCTCAAAGAAACAAGAGCCTGGTATGTCTGCCATGTCTACTATGAGGTTATCACTTCCCTTGAATGGTCTCAGTAAGTGAAAACATGAATACTGAACAATAGGCATGAAGCTGGAAAAGACAACCATGGAATCAAGCAAACTTAGTACCCTCAGAGGTGATAGCAAGACCCTCTTCAACTGATGCAGAAATAGCAAGGACCTGAGGAAGAACTGAGAAGAGAAGTGAGGTAACTCTCTACAGGCAGTAAAATGGGAGTAAACTGTTACAGGCTGGAACAGCTGCAAGCCTGTAATGGAATCCAGATGCAATGGCAGATAAAAAGAAATCGGTACTCTGGGACATCCCTGGGTACTAACAAGGATACAAGTTCACAAGTGCAACTGTGGAATCACTGGGATTTAAGGACTTTACTTGAGAAGTTTTGGGTATTTACAGTATACATATCTAAAAGAAGGACTCTGAGCCAGGTATATCCCAGCCTGAGTTTACTCTATTCTTAGACAAAGAGTATACTCTTCTACCTTGCTCCATTGCCTTTTTCCTACTCTTTTGTAGCTAAGACTGAAGTGAAATCTGAAATAAAACAGAAAGGCTACTCTTTTATTTGTCAAACAGTAATCCCAGAAGTTACCTGGATGTATCAACATTCCACTGTTAAACCTAGTAGCTGAAGTCTCCAATTTATTCAGGGGGTCTATTAATACTTATGCTATTAATGGGGTAACCATGTCTACTGTTATTCTATTAACAGTATAATATCATACATCAAATGTGGTACTACACGCGATCGTGTTGATTTTTTTTTCCACAGCAGACAAAAGTGGTGCAAACCTAGAGTTGTTTCCAACCACTGGAATTTAGTTAATACATCATGACCTGAGGCACTTTTGGCAACCATGGGGGCAATGAATTAAATAAAATGGTATAGATGGAAGAACTGAACTGTTCCAGTGCCAGGAAATAAATATCTCTGAGCATTTTCTTTAAATTTAACAATCGATTTCTTTAATAGTCTCCTGATATTCACTAAGAATACATAATAAAATTCATATTTGAAAAGAAGAAAATTTTATTAAATTTTAAGTTTGAATCATGTTTCCGTCTATCAGTCTTGCATTGGTTACTGAGAAAACATGTCTCCTTACAATTCAAAGCTCTATTTTCATAGATGTAAGAAGACAAAAGATCTACTCCATTCATCATGGCTGCCAAAAACTGACCAAAGATTCTGAGTGGCTGTTTCACTTTTGAGACAAAACGGTTGTAAATTTTGTCAATTTTTAAGACATTTCTCAATATATAAACCACAGCAAATTCAAAATAACTCACTTTCAGGAAAAAGTTTGATGAAATGAGCAGAATACTTGAGGAGAAATTACAAACAATGCTGCATCTACTACGTCTCTAGGAGAGGATCTCTGGTATGGTTGATGAAGCAGACTGATTGATACGCACAGGAGTCCTCAAACACTAGTGGACACCATATATCCCTTCACTAATTTTTTGAAAATGATTAGTACATAGATTCCACACCACAAAACAAATCCATGCTTCAACTACTTTCCTCAAGCATTACAAAACTAATTTCCTATCTTCAATACTGTAAAAATAGACTTGTCTTCTCCAAAGGACCTTGCTGTCCATGTTGATGAATTTGTGTTTCCTCTTATTATTGGCCTTAAAGGCATCAATCATCTTTATCATTCTGTAAGTCCAATCTCACATAAAGTTGCATAACGCATGGAGTAAAAGAGGAATGAAGACAAAGCATGGAACCCTATATAAGTGTGTTGATCCAAAAGCAATCACACCAACAGCCAGAGGAAGTGGAAACTGTGAAGCAGTCTTCAACAATTTACTGTAAAGAGACAGAGAAATAAACATTATATAAACTACATTGTGAACTAAAATGGAATATGCTAATCTTTACAGTTTTGGGAAAGATAAGTGCTCTAAGTGATTTTGAATGAAGTCATTTTTTGTGTAATACATTTACCTGTCCATAATTTTTTAAAAGATTAATACAAGTCAGGTTTTGGCTAGAAAAGGGAAAAATATTTCTATTTAGAAAATAACCAGTTTTGTTTAGCCTTTCAAATTTTACCAACAGAAAAATACTAGTTGGACTTTGATTCAGTAATTCTACCTCTAGAAATTTATTGTGACAAAAATAATAAATAATATTTACTAAGACATAGCTACAGAGACTTTAATTTTGACCCTACTTATAACAGCAAAAAAACCAACCAAACAAAAAAGGAACTGCCTTAAATTCCCAACAAAAGGAGCATATAAGACAAAACACTAAATATTTTTAAAAGAAAAATACTATCGGGAAAGGCCATCCCTTTTTATTCTGAAAATAGAGAAACTAAGAATAGGAGGGCTTAAGAAACCTGCATAAGAGCACAGAGCTATTAAATGGCATCTGCAAATATCCACCAGAATCATCTGAAAAGGCTTCCAGAGCAAAAAACAGTAATGAAAAGTCAAGTTTTATTATGGAGAATTTCAAACACATACAAAATTAGACTAACAGTATCATGCCCCCTTATTCAGCCTCAAAAATCATCAAATCATGGCCAGACTTATTTCACCTACATCCCTATCCACTTCTCCCATACTTTTTGGAAACAAATCTTAAGCATCATATTGTTTAAGGGTTAACTTTTTAAGGAAAAAACCTAATATTATGTATATCCTAGTAACTTAAACCTATAGTTAAGAAAATAAGTATAATATACTTGCATATAAACCATAATGCTGTTATGGCTTTATTTTTAGGAACAGTCAAATTAATTAAGAATAAAGAGTATGTTTCAGACACAAAATGAAGGGTGGTAAAGGCCAGGAATAAATGTGAGAAAAAGAAAGATTAAACTACTATACCTTGATTTTATTGAAACAGTATAAGTATTTCCAAGAATTGCCATAGTTGGAATAAGGATAAAGGCCAAAGGTTTACATGGATCAGGAGTAAGTTTAAAATAATACCTATAATAAAAAGAAAAAACTAAAACATAAATCAACAAAGCAGACCTGATCATTTTAAATTATCAGAATCAACCAAATTAAATAATTGTTAAAAAATATTCCAGTAGCAATATGGACATAAGAGAGCTTTAAACAGCTCAAGAGATCATTGATAAGTATTTTTTGCTCTAGATCATCTTTATACCCAAGGTTTTATATGGAAAATTATGCTCAGAAACTACTAAAGGAAATTAAAATACCCAGGATGAAAGCACTTCTTTGTTATAATAGGTATATGTCTAAAAGGGCATATATAAAGTTTTTAAGAAACAAATTATTTAAAATATGTTAATGCTACTCTATAACAAAAGATAAAATGAAGGTTTATATTAAGATAATCGCCCCTTATCTTTTAAAAAATCCCATTCGTCTCTTGCATTTAATGACAATAAGGTGTCTATGGACTTTTGGAATCATAAAGTATGCACCTCAAATAATTCTGACTATGAATCTGAGAATAAAAATTTGGATCTTGACTGAAACGAGGGACAAAGGAAGGACAGTAACACCTGGTAACCTTTGATTTAATTTATTGAACTTATTTTGGTTCTGTGAACTTAAAAAAAAACTTCTAGTATTTAGATAATCTGAAAGTTTTATATCATTTTTGAAAACTATACTGATTAGGGGTTCACCTACTACTTGGATGAGGTGGCCTTTTATTTAGCAATTTACCAATAAATAAAAATACATTCACTCTTTTTGGCCAATTCTGGGGGAAGTTTATGTTCCCATAGTTTATGTTTGAAAACTGAGGGAGCAAATGTGAATGTATTAAAAATAAATTTCAGGTAATATATAGCTTCATGTTCTTGAAAAATTTTCATGGACCATTAGGAATCTAGTAAGTCTCTATAGTGATATTTATTGTTTGAACCACATAAATAATAATTATATAAATAAAACACACCTAAGATTCTTTAACCAATAAATTAGAGATGGCATGCTGAGTAATACAATCCATGTTAGTAAGTTGATCACAGTACTGTGCATTCGAAGACTATCTTCAGCATCATTAGCAGATAAACGAAGGTGGTGTGCTATTGAGTCTTTATGGTGATTGGATTTTTTTTCACTTCTTCTAGAGTGTTTGGGATTCTATAAAGCAATAAAGTAAAAATACCAAGATACTAAGTAAACGAAAATAAGTTTAACATAATATTTTATTAAGAATCATACTAAATTACTTATCAGGTAAATACATACATCTTTCCATCACCAAACTGACATAAAATACTGAAATTACCTTGTTTAAAAGCATTTTAAAACATTAGTTACAAAACTTTTGTTCCTTTGACTTGCTATTTCCACTGAGAATATATCCTCCAAGTAATTATTCAAAATAAAATTTAAAAGATAATCATTTGTAACAATAAAAATGATACAGGTACTGACAAAGATCAAATTTAAAACTTAAGTCTATTTTAATATTCATTAGGTTCACTTTTCTTAAAGTAACTTAAATTCATAATACTGTACCTTTTAAACAGTTTAAAACCCTAATCTTTTTAAAAAACAAACTCTTGTATTTTCCCATGTTCTTTCATACTAAAGTTATGCAGAGTATTAAAAATAAAACTTACCACAGGCTGGTTATTTTTAAAAGTTGTTAGACTGGCTTGCAGATGAACAATCTAAGGAAAAAAATGACTGTTTAATTTTATTTTGAAGCAAATAGTATAGGCCTTTTTTATTAAAATTCAGAAGCACTGTAATCTGAAAAATTTTAAATCTTAAACAACCGAAAATTCATTTAAACATTTAAAAACATTCTTTTAGAAAACACAAAACAGTAACTACACATGCTTGCTATCATGGATTAAAAAGACAGAAATGGAAAACAATACAAACTTCCAGAGTATGTTGGGGCCAGGATATATTGCTATACCTTTTATATCCTGTAAAAGTCTATGTTTGAATGATGTCTTAACGTGTCTTGTGAACCCAAGATTTGATTATATTCAATATAGTAAAAGAATTTAACATATTTTATGTATTTCAAATCTTTGAAAATCTAAACTCAATTATATTAAAGGGTGAAATGTTTATAACAACCTAAGAAAATCTGTAAATTTGTTAGGTTTCCTTAAATTAAGGGTCAGTTGTTAGAAACACTTAATTTTAAAAATACTAAAAATATTACTCACAAATCAAAGTAGCCCTAAATAATTTTTTCAGATGCATATAAAAATTTCCTTTCAAAAACTGAAAATAATCTATAATGTGCATGTATTAGCATTAAAAGGAGAGGCAAATATACCTTTGTTTAAAAAAGGAAAAAAAAGATATTATCCACTCTGATGTTAGCTATCTGTCCATAAGATTAAAGTGGAGAACATGTACTTGTATAACCTCCTGAAGTTTTTTGCAAAGCTGTCAAACTTCTCAGCAGTGTTTTGTGCTTCCTCAGTAAAATTACTAGCCTAATTATTTTTATCATTGTCTTCTGATTCTTCAGCAACATTTACAACATTTTATATTATTCTGAGCATGACTGATAAGTCTGATGCCTGTGACATAGCTTTTGTTTTGTCTCTCACCCATGTTCAACAAGAGGAGTGAATAATAACTGCTCCAGTAAAATGTCAAAAAAAAAAAAATGTCAGCGCTTGCAAGAGCAAGAAACAACCTGAAATAGATTATATTTTCTCCTTTCCTTTTATTTTGTTTAATAAAAAACCCCCCAACTCGGATCAATAATTTCAGTTCCACAGTTAACTGCACTTAAATAACTTAAGATGTTTAAAAAACCTTTACATTTAAACATGTTACATAAAAGAAGGTTACTACAGTGGTAATTAAAATTTTTCTATACGATGCCTACAGGACATTCTATGCATGTCTAATACAAAGCTCAATCATTCTGGCTTTACTGATTTGACATACCTTAAACACATAGTAAAGATAAGAAAGAAGTATGGCAAGTGCTCCACAAGTTGCCCAACTAACTATGATCAAAACAATTGTCAAAAAGGGCAAGTCTGGTGATATCATCTTGATATCTTTAGGAAGTTCAGAGGGCCTGGAATTACAAGAATAAAGTTTTTAAAAAATATATTAAGATATATTAATATAATCACATATAAGAAAATGATATAGTACTCTCCCAGACTCTCCTCATTATTATTATTATTTTTTTTTTTGAGACAGAGTCTTGCTCTGTTGCTCAGACTAGAGTGCCATGGCATCAGCCTAGCTCACAGCAACCTCAGACTCCTGGGCTCAAGCAATCCTTCTGCCTCAGCCTACCGAGTAGTTGGGACTACAGGCATGCGCCACCATACCGGCTAATTTTTTCTATAAATTTTTAGTTGTCTGACTAATTTCTTTCTGTTTTTAGTAGAGACGGGGTCTTGCTCTTGCTCAGGCTGGTCTCGAACTCCTGAGCTCAAATGATTCTCCTCATTATTAATATGCAAATATCATAAGGTAAATGGTAAGGTATTTTTAAATAAGGGAAGTGGCCCCAAATATTTGATTTTAAGTTCTGTAATACACTGTGATAGCTGCTCTTCCATTTAGATACACTATGGCTAATACTTGTACGTTAAGGAAGAAAAAAATGTTGCCAAAGATTAATTAATTAATTACAGACCCTGCACCAAACATCTCCAATCTTGATTGAAGGAGAAACAATTTTTCTGTTTTTATTTCTTAAAGCCAAAAGATCACTCAAACGCTTGATGGCATTACTATCAGAAACCCCTATCTCAAGTTCTCAGAAGTGTGGAGGGAGAGGCACCACATCATAATCCCTTCTGTGACAGGAAATCACATGACATGTCTAGTAAGGAGGAATGGCAATGGAAACTAGATTGATTTACCAGGAAAGCCTACCAGCAACTTCAGATTCAAACTGTGTCTTTGGGCCTATAATAAAACTGTAGGCAACGTATTTGAAGCTTTTATACTTCTCATCTAATCTAATGCTAAATATCTTGATTGTAGTCTTTTGCCCTCAGGTTTGATTATAGAATTCAGTATATAAAAGCACTGCCAGAAAAACAATCCTCCTGGGAAAGATTCACAACTGTCAAATTAAAAAATACCTGTGTAATTTGTCAAACTTTTGATTAACTCTTGAGCACTAAAGTCAAAATCAAATGTAGCATTAAACATGTAATAAATGACTAGCTTTGACAAAGACATAACTGTGAACACTAACCCATACTTTTGCTAGTTATACATTTTTTCCTTAGAAAATAATTTAGTAAAAAGAATTAATTTTAAGGTTCTCTATCACAATATAATTGTTTTTTAACTAAAGAGCAATAAGAAAGCTTTTAATCATTATTCTTTACCTTTTCAAAGCAAGCCACAACGAAGAAAGGAGTCGCACAGATGCAGAGGATAGCAAGCCACTCCAGTAGGCAGTACATGTTCCAAAGAGAAAGAGAATCAAGGATACAAGGGGGAAACACATGCTCTGACTAGTTAAAAAGATGGCATCTAATTCTGGTAGCAGTAATGTGTCCCAGAGTTCTTTAAACCATTTATACCTGAGGACAAAAGAAAGCATAAAATAAAAGCAAAAAAAAACCCAACAACTGACATGCAAGGATTTAATATTTTAGGTGTCTAAGCATTCACTAGAGTCCCTAAAGTTCCATGATGCTTAATTTACAATTATACTTAAAAAAAATGTTTAATTCTTTGTATGGAACAAGTCATTTATCTTCCAAGTGAGCCTACTGATCTTCAAAGATCTGAGTCCTGAGTCTCAATAGTTTTACTGCTCTCTATTGACCCTTGTATGAAGTAGTGTGTGTGTTTCTGTTTTTCTTTTCTTTTTTTTATAAATCCAACAGTTCAGTTTGTTGTAATGATGGAAGAGCTAAGTAATGGTTCTTAACAGAAACACACATGTGAATAAATTAAGAATGGAATGTTATCTAGGGTAGAGAGGTCTAAAATATAATTTGCATGAGAAGTAAGAGAAAGTGATCAGAGGTACTGTTTCATCAATACCCTAACATGATTTGAGTCTGAAGCTAGGATACTCAAAGATCATGGACCATAAAAATCTGTTTGCAAATGTTAAAGGCCTGGTAAATTTACAGTCTAAGTTCATTTTATTTTTAGAGATGGGGTCTCACTATCTTGCCCAGGCTGGTATCTAACTCCTGGCCTCAAGCCATCCTTCTGCCTCAGCCTCTTAAGTAGCTGAGATTACAGGCATGAGTCACTGCACCCAGCTCCAGTTTAAGTTTATATATATATATATAAATAAAGTTGATATATATATAAATTCTATAATTACTTTTGAAATGATCATACTATTAAAGTAAATGTTGATATACTTATTAGGCCTTTGCCTAAAAGAAAAAGATCCCATTTAGTGAAACAAGTTAATTGCCCAATTTGTATGAAAATTTATTGCATTATGGAACCAAACATGTTTTATATATAAAATAAAATCACAATCATTATCACAGATAATAAAACTTACCCCAATAGAAACTTAATCATAATTACAAAAGGATCAACTTTGTATGGTTTAGCTTCTTTATCCAATATGGTAGCATATTCTAAGCAACAACCTGGTGATTAAAAAAAAATTATATGCAATAGAGAATTCACAACAATTAAGTATAAGATCTATTATACCCTGCATTCTCTATAAGAACAACATATTTTATATCAGAGAAAGCATTACTATCACAGAGACTCTTCTTGAAAGATTTAAAATTAATGTAATTCAATGGTTCTTATACAAGAGTACATTCAATCACTTGTGAAACAAATTCAAGAAGTCAAAGCTGGAGTTTCACCATCCGTATTTTCACAAAGTTCCACAGGTGATATTTTACACAGCTTTATTGGATATAATTCTCACACCATACAATTCATCCATTCAAAGTATATACAATTCAGTGGTTTTTATAGTGTATTCAGAGTTGTGAATCCATCACCACAATCAGTCTTAGAACATTTTTACTATCCCCAAAAGAAATCCTGTTCACCTTAATTGTCACCCCCAACACTCCTCTTCCCTAGGCAACCACTAATCTACTTTCTTTCTCTACAAATGTGCTAATTCTGAACATTTCATATTAAGTTGAATCATATATGTGGGCCTTTGTGATTGGTTCCTTTCATTTAACATTTTTCAAGATTCATTCATGTTGTAATGTGTATCAGTACTTCATTTCTTTTTATTGCTGAATAATATTCCATTGTATGAATGCATACACTATATCTTAGTGATCCATTCATCAACTGATGGACATTTGTGTTGTTTCCACTTTGTGGCTGTTATGAATAATACGCGTATGAACATTTGTATACAAGTTTTTGTATGGTTGTATGCTTTCATTTTTCTTGTGTATATTCCTAGGAACAGAGATGCTGAATTATATAGTAACTCTGTTTAATCATTTGAGGAATTTTCAGACTGTCTTCCAAAGTAGCTATTTTACATTCTCACCAGCAGTGTATGAGAGTTCCAATTTTTCTACATCATCATTAAAACTTGTTGTTGTCTTTTTTATTATAGTCATTCTAGTGAGTATGATTCACAGGTGATTTCTGATATGCATTCTTGGTTCAGAAATATCTCTTTAATTGGTTGAAGACATAATCCCATACTTAAATCTAGATTAAATAACATCAGACAACTCTGAGGTCTCTGTGGATCCCATAGCTGTAAATTCTGTATGTTTGAGAATCAATTATCAAGTCAGTTGAAACTAAGAAAAACAAGATTCCTTTTTCAGACTTTCAAAACAAGATAGATATTTATATTCAAGTCAGGTTAATGTAATACGGTCAGAATAATCTCTTAATTAAAAGGTTGTGTCTGGGGCAAATCGCACTGAATGTTGCTTCCCTCTTCCTGGAATATAGGTTAAATCAGGTAAAAACAAACACTAAAGTTGTATAGAAGTCATTGAAAGGCATTGAATACCTGTGAAAAGATTTGGGTAGAGGGATTTATGGACTGCTTTTATATATTCTAGCTCAACTTTTTCTTATCTCCTGCCTCCCTTAATTACTATCCAAGCCCAGTGAAACTAAGTTTAGATTCCTAGGAAAATGTTCTAACTCAGCAGTCCCCAACCTTTTTGGCACCAGGGACCGGTTTCATGAAGACAATTTTTCCACAGACAGGGGGATGGGAAGGGTAGGCAGAGCTCCGGTGGTGATGCACAGACTGGTTCCTAACAGGCCATGGCCCGGGGTTGGGGTCCACAGTTCTAACTGATATACTCTAGGGAGGGTTTTATCCATTGTAGTATATGTATATATATGTTCTACATCTGCCTCTCCAGATCCATTTTCCACCCTTCACTTTGCTCTGAACTCTGGGAGGCTGACTTTTATGGATTGGCTTCCAGTCAGATTCAGTGAATGCAAAGTACTGACAGGATGGTAAGAGTAAATAAGGTTAGTGTATGTATTTCTTCACCTTTTCCCCTGCTGAGCCACAGGTTAGCAGTGGCTGCAGTATTCCCGTACCCAAGGCTGCAGCTTCGGTAATGCTGTCCACTCCTACAGCCCTCTAGGTTTGTTCCCTCTCTTGCCTGGAACCTAGGAGTACCAGATGGTTTTGTTGCTAGTCGAGTACCTTATAATCTCTTGTTAGTTTTCCTTAACTCTGCACATACCTTTGAAATGGTCCCTTCATTAAAATCTCAATTATTCCATTCAGTGTGCCAGGACTGACATAGTTGATACAGCCTAAATAATACACTGAATGCCTACTGTGTGCTTGGCACTATGTTAGGCACTGGGAATAGAATGGAGAACAAAATGCTCTCAATAAGGCTATACATTTTAAGAAGTCCTCATAATAGAGGAAAGAAACTTCAGGCACTAGGGTATAAAATGGAGAAAACAAGTGAGAAATTTTCTTGAGGATGTCTTAAAACTTAGAGGACCTCAAACCCCTGCAAATTTGAGAGAGAAGGGCCATGCATTTTCAAGAAATTATCTGTCTTCCTTAGCCATGTGTAGGATGAAAAAGTAGTAATGAAGCATTGGCCCATAGAAGCAGGGAGGGAGGGAAAAAGGGAGGAAGGGAGGGAGGAAAGAGGAGGGGAGAGAGGAAGAAAAGAAGAAAGGAGAAGGGAAGGAAGGAGGGAGGGGAAGGCAAAGGGGCTGGGGACAGGGAAAGGGAAGGGGAAAGAAATAGCAGGGAAGGGAACAAACAAACATGGAAGGAAACTAGGGAGTGAGTGCCCCCTAACAGAGGTATAGAACACTATGAAGCATTCTTGCTGCAGCAGTAGCAGCAGCAGCAGAAAGAAGAGGAGGGGCAGGGATGGGTGGGAAGAGAATCAGAATGATCAAGCCTATAGCTCTAATTACTAATTTATAGAAAATAGAGAAGATAGAAAAACATGTTCAATTCTACCAGCAAAATCCAAACTGTGGGAAACACAGAAGTACAAAAAAACCAGTTTTATTCAATAAATTATAAAAGGGGGTAGAGATGGAAGATATAACCTACAGATTAAGAAACAATGTTTAAACTGTGAAAGTTGTCAGAATCAAAATGGAGTTGCTTACATTGCAGAAAACCAAATTCTGACACATAGAGCCAGGGAAGACTATGAAGAGAAGGTTCTCATGTCTCTATCCCTGATAACAAAACTCTGTCAAAAGACTGTGCCAAAACCATATCCTTGCACAAAGACCATTGCAACCTCTCACAAACATACAAAAAACCTTCTCTGAGGACATCTGCCCAGCAACTACCTGTCTAACCTCAAACTGGTACCACCTTTGCCACTGATCCTTATAGCCAAGAATAATCATTTCAAAACAATTATGTAATCCTCCTCATTTTTTCTCTAACACCTTTTGTCTTCCTTTACCTCCCTGAATATACACATAGTTTACTATGGCACTCATATTCCCACTGCAATGTCCCATTCCCAAATTAACATCATTTTCTTTTAGAGAGCCTCTCTGTTTGTTATTTGGGTTGACATAAATGGTGTCCAGAAGTC
The DNA here is from genome assembly GCA_004363605.1 of Indri indri. Lineage (NCBI taxonomy): Eukaryota > Metazoa > Chordata > Mammalia > Primates > Indriidae > Indri > Indri indri. Next base: position 1,208 of record RJWJ010007515.1, on the reverse strand, counting down.
GGACCTGGAGTATGTTTACTCTTGGATGGAGTTGGCAATTCTCGGACCTGGTGTGCAGTACTCACTTGAGCCCTCTGAGCTCTCTGCTTCCCTGGCTAGGCTTTTCTGCCCTGGTGAGTCTTCTCTCAGGTTGATCCTCCCTCTCCCTCTAAAGCCAACGTAGAAACTCTTGACTTTATTCGGGATCTAGTTCGGTTATAAGGTCACCTTAAATAAAGGACCTTACATCCCTCCTGGAATGATAAAAGACATTTTGTCTTTTCTGGCAAGTCCTTTCTGGTAGAAAGACTAGTGTTTTTTTCGTTGAGTACTCTGTGTCTAATTTAATATTTTGTTTGATCTGCATGCCTGGGTTAAAGTTTTTATGAATACTCTTAAAGGTTTCTTTCTATTTGGTTACATGAGTCTGTAAATGATTTGGCTCTTTTCCCTTGTTTCTGAAAATCTTCTGAGAGCAAAATAAACATTCTAAATGGTAGATGCAGGATGGCTAATTAAAAGCCACTAGAGTGGCTGCCACCATCTAAAACACTGGTCCAAAATCCTGACATTCTCTGACAGGATTGACAGGATTTTCTTTGCTCTGGAAAGAGTAATAAGAAATGGAATGGGATTCTCAAACATTAAGGCATACCCGGTTTTCTGGGACTCAGCTGGCTACATATTATGGCTTGTTCTTGTGCACATTTTTAAACTGATGGGCAAAATTATACCAAGGAAAATTCAGAGCTCAATGGTCATTACTCAAACTCTCTAAAACAAACCTGCAACTATAGAGTTACGACGTAGAGCCTTGTAAGTTCTCTCTTTTTGTTTTTTCTGCCTACTTTGAATCTGCTGACTTTTTTACTGGTACTGAGATAAAACTCATTGCTTATGGCATTCCCAAGATTAAAAAATTTTTAAAAAGTTTTAAAAGGTTTTCAAATTAATAGCTTTACAAATTACAACAGCTCCCATGATAACCAACAACCTAGACACCTTTTGGAAATGCAGATTTGGTTTGGCCAGATTAACAATTGCTTAGGTTGACAGAATAGTTAAATTGAAGGACTGATGTTCTAAAAAAAAGAACTATATAAAAGTTAGGCTCACAGATCGAACAGGTCAAAATCTTGAGCTCAGAGCAATAGTATAAGGCATCTGTTGAGCATAAAAATTTTGCTTTGTCTACCAGGAAGGGGTCAAAAAAAAAAAAAAAAAAACCT